>VMDR010031803.1:0-11924 GCA_007922815.1 Macrotus californicus | reverse complement strand
GACCCTGTAATATAGTTTGATATTAGGTAATGCGATACTTTCAACTTTGTTATTTTTTCTCACGATCTCTGTGGCTATTTGGGGTCTTTTGTGGTTCCATATAAATCTTAGGATTATGTGTTCTAGTTCGGTGAAAAATGCCATTGATATTTTGATAGGGATTGCACTGAATCTGTAAATTGCTTAGTTTCAAAGATTTTTTTTTCTTAATGATGTTTCTTCTTTTTTCCTCCCTTCCCAGGTTTCCATTACAAGCAGTAAAAACCTAGGAATCTGCCTTGAAAATGGACTTACTGTAGCAAATATTACTGGATGATACAGAATGCATTCCACGCTTATTTTTTCCTCCTATGTTTGTATTTCTGGGATTTATCCTCAAGTGTTTTTCTGACCATAAATAATTTTAATGCATTTAAAATGTTTTGGTTATTTCTGATCATTTGGGCAGTACAAGAAAATCTAGCTTCTGAATATTGACCACCTCTACACTGCATATACTTCCTGGGATATAATATCTAAGTGATCTATAAATTGCCATTTTTCTTACATATGGAGTATTGGCATCTAGGACCTAAGCTTTATTTAGGAATTAGAATTTAGTGAAGATAATGATCAAGGTAAAACAATGTTTAGACGAAATGCAGAATAAGAGAATGTAAGAAATAGTTTTGGGAGGTGCATTAGTGTATGATATATTTAAAGAGCCTTTTGTTTTTTGTACTCTTCAGGCAAAGAAAAATATCACAACTATAAAGTGTTAAAGAAAACATCTGGAACATTTGAAACATGCTGCTCTACCAGGGCTATATGAGTTTTGCATGTCCTTACACTTCCTCCGGGGAAAATTGGCCTGGATGTCCTTCTCTCACACACACTTTCTTGCTATTGCTTCCTCAATAGCAAGGCTTCTGAAGCCTCTGGGCATTCCCCATTTATTAGTATTTATTGGAAAAAACTTAATTCTATTATATCTTAACTCAGGTCTGTGTGAAGTCAATTAAAAATGAAAACTTTCTGTTCCTTTTCTTATTTTATACTTCTGTAGCCAAGGCAAATGGAATTGGGAAGATGTGTTCATAAGTAACGATCTCATCGTTCTCTCTGGCCATAGATTGAAGTTTTCCTCTTGCTTAGAAAACAGCAGTATTTGTTGGCAGCCTCTCACAAATGTTTTACGTATGTCCCAGTAATTAGATCAATACAACTTGAAGTTGATAATGTACTTCTTTGTGCATATATTTGATTCTACACATTCATTAATGATACGTGATCATCAGATCCTTTATACAAGACCTTTAAACTCCTCTTGAAGAAACGTATGTCCCAGTAATTAGATCAATACAACTTGAAGTTGATAATGTACTTCTTTGTGCATATATTTGATTCTACACATTCATTAATGATACGTGATCATCAGATCCTTTATACAAGACCTTTAAACTCCTCTTGAAGAAACCTATTCTCCGTCTAGCTCCTAACTTTATGGAAATACTTCTTTTCCCATACTAGTTAGTAAACGCAAATGTCAGTCATGCTATGTTTATATATACACACGCAAACACACACATATGTGTATGTATGCATGTGTAATATACATATATATATATAATCCCTTCACAGCTTGACTGCCTGTTACTTTTCACTCTATGGTGTTTGTTTAGGAATGAAATGTATAGGCAACTAGAGAAAAAAGCTCTTAATCCGTTCTTTTCCCACTGGGAAATGCCTCCAATTTGCCTTACCTTCCCAGACAGGCAACATTCAGGAAGCTCTTTAGAGTACTTTTAAGAGTGGATTTGGATCTTTCATTCTCAGAAGGGTCTTTGGTTTCATAAAGTTTTGGGATTATATGAATTAGGGTAAAAGGTATCTAAGAGTTAAGTTTTGGGAAAATGATAATCAAAGAAAGAAACAAAACCCTGAGGAAGGTACTCATTTCAGAGAAATGGGGGACTTTGAAGGACCATGATGAAATGAATGAAGAAAAGCCTTCCTTTAGTCAAGGGCAAACCAAATTGATCCTGGCCTTAAGTCGAATTGCAGAGATGGTGGTTTCAATATCCAGAGCTGAGGCCTGCTGACTTACAGGAATGCTGTATGTTTCTTTGTCTGCCCTGTGGTTTTGCTTCTTGTTTTTTAAAAGTTTTTATGGTAGATTTAAAGAAAAATAAGTATTTTTATTTGATAATTAGGCAAATGGGCAATATCATTTGCCATATTTTTATTTTATAAATGTTTATTTTTATATCTCATGCATTGATCAGTTTTACTTTTTAAAATTCTGCATTTCTCTTGCCTCTCATGTACTTTATCCAATTGTATTTATTATTGTGAAATGCCAACTGAATATATTTCATTCCAAAATGTCAGGCCACTTAACACTTAACCATGATGTTAGTGTTTTAACTGTCTTAGTGAGTGACCAAAGGTGACATTTCTCTTGTGACATTCAATTCAACATCTATACTGAAAATTTGATTTTGTTTAGGTTTTTGAAAGATCAGTATTCTAAAATATTTTAATTTAACTTAATTTTTTGTAAAACAGACACTCTTTAAAGAGTATCAGAGTAATTCTTTCCCTGTGAATAAGAATTCACAGGGAAAGGAAACAGAAATCAAAGTCAAACAGTTAAATCCTCTTATTCTCATTCAAATCATGTAATTATCCTTGAGATCATAGAAGCAACTAACAAGAGTATTTTAAGAAACTGCCAAACTTCACTGTGTTCTCTGCTTTTCACTGTCATTTTTATATAGGTGTGGAAGCATTTATTTTGTTCCTGTCCCTAGTGCTGGAACACACACAATTGAATTTTTAGGCCCACAATACTGTATACTTTAATGTTGTGATGTCAACTAATACTTCTGGCCTTGGAAAATCTGCCTGTTTCTCTATCTCTGTTCTCTGGAGGCCAGGCTCTGTGAACCAGTATTGCTTGAATCAGCACAGTATGTTAAAGAGCCTTATCCTGGACATGGACAGCCCCTCCCCCAACCTTTCTTTTCGTAAGTCATGGCCTGGAAGCTAGGTGAGATAGGGTCAGCTTAAATGTTCTGAGTTAAAAAAAATTTGGCTCCGTTTCCAATCGTTATCAACCGTATTATTTGACTGAGAGACTAGACAGTTACTACACACGCTTTAAAAGAACATTGAGATTTTTAGAAAGTGACTTTGAATACCGTTGAAATACTGTTTCTCAAATGTCTTTACAAAAACTAGCAACAGTCTAATGAACTGCAAGAAAAAATATATGGCTTTTCATGATAGAGAAACATCTAAAATAGAAAAGAAAGCTATGGAGAGATGCTCTCAGGAGGAAAACCTTTTCAGAATGGCATGGCCACTTGGATCTGCATCATCATGTTCCAAAATGTGTGACCTTTGGCCTGGTGTTCGACCGAACTCACAAAACTGTGCACTGGATCCGGCTTTTCCTTTCCTTCTCCACTGTGGCCTGCAGCCGAACTTCGGTGATGAATAAATTCATTGCTGACTTTGACCCTACCTTTCCCTCAATGTCAGGACTTTTTGGTATGAAAATAATTAACTTTTAACTGATAATTATTTTTCTTTAATACTGTCAAATATTCTCTAAATCCATCTTGTGCCAAATTGTTCTTTGAAACACCTGTTATAATATGGTGCATTCAGTTTACCACAAAAGTGGTTAACATTTTAGAGCCTTGATTTTTAATGAGTGTTACCTTTGTATAAAAATCACTTTGGGGAATACCAAGGTTATTCATTTATTCAGTGATGATTTTCTTAAAAGGTAACTGTGGTGATTGGCTGTAAAATCTTCAGCCAAGTATAGGAACAAATCACCTGAGTAAACAGCTTTCTGAAGGACTGAGAGCAGAATAGAACTTCCACTCAAAGGGTTTTTTTTCCCTTTTGGGAAAACAGTATTTGTGTAGGGAATGTTAATGTAGGAAGGGAACACTGATTGGGTAGATTTCACTGTACATAGTGTGCCATATTCTGATAACATTGGCTTTTTAGAGAGAATCATAAAAAATAAAAACATGTTTATTCAACAAAAAGGAAAAAAAACAGATTTTTAAAGTACTTTGTTCATTACTTACTGCTCCTTGTCAGAGAAGTGACTAGATAAAAAGGTCCCATTTTTTCCTCGCATCTGGTGGTGCCTGTGAGTCTTAAAGCCATAACTGCATATCTTCCTATTGCCAGAACCCTGTTTTCCCCTCTGCCCGTAGGAGGTAACGTGGGCAGGGAGAAGCAAACTGAAGACTGCTGATAATGCTGCAGGGGGCAGAGAGTCATCCAGATTCCTGGGGGAAGAGTCTGCTACCCTGATGATACATGAGGTCATTAAAGGGAACAGTCCAAGCTGTTGTTGCTCTTGCCATTTAACTGTTGTTGGAAAAGCTGAAATTTCATTCTGGGCAAGCCAAGAAGGAAGAGGTAAACTGGGGAAATCTCACTTCTACAAAGTCACTTTTCTGATGAGACCTGCACTTTCTGTCAGCAATGTCTCAGGAGCAGTATTGCCTTAATTAGTGCGATTCCAACCGAGGTCAGTGTATTGTACTTCTTATATGTAAATGACTGTCAACTCTCCATTATCCCCAAACATCCTCACCATGAGGAAGTTTGGAACTCCTTCCACTCAGCTATGGGTAACTGATACACCTATAGGTACATCATTTCATGTCAAGTTTGCCTCTCTGTTTGCAGACAAGCGGTGGCGTGACCAAAAATGCTGGTGGGAAGGGGACATTTCCTGGCCAGATCCTCCAGGTGATCACTTCCTGAATAATTGAGAGTTGACTGTCTTTTTCCATTATGACTGTGTAGATGATATTTCCAAAGGTTCTATTATACATTGAAGTCAACTCAGTATTGTTTTGTAAGAATTTCTTAGTACGGAAGTGCACAACGTTAACAACAAAAAGAAAACCAAACAAAATAGAGACTTTTACTTGAAATTAGAGATTTGTTCATTTGAAGAGTCTTTGTGGTTTGTTACTTTTCATAGAAAATTAACCGGGAAAACTTGCTGTGATAGGGAAGACACCGGGCTGTTCATTAAAAGTCGTCATTGACGCCATAAACCAGTAACCATCTAAGTAAGCATGTTGATTTGTGGAAATATCTGGCCTGAAAATCCACTCTTGCCCTTAGATATTTGTGTGACTTGCCTAGAAACATATTCCAAACAGATTTAATATGCATTTGTGTATTCTCAGCAAACTAGAAAATGTCTTTTCTCCTTTTGAGTAACTCTTCATAGCATAGGGAGCCAGCACTATGCTGGTTTCAGCATTTCAGACAAGGACGGAATTAATTGTGTAACTCAGTTCCCCATTATTTATTGCTGAGGTTCATGTATAAAGAATAGGAGAATTAAAAGACAGGGTTTGAGGGACATTTCCTTCACGAAGAGCAAGGATTAAGAACAGCGAAGACAGTTGGGAGACTGACCTGTCACACATCACATGCTTAGGATATGTTTTTGTTGCACTGAATTTCAGAACATCACTGCTAAAATAGCTTCTACCTGTTAAATTTTGTGAAAGGGGTTTTGATGTTAGAATATTTAAAAAATTTCTGGTTGAATTAGTCTTTGAAATCCCTGCAGGTTATAACTTCAACTCTTGCTATAAACTGAAAGCCCCGTACCCTTTCTCAGAAATAGCTATATTTTTTGCCTGCCTCTTAAAGGCAACCCAGTATTTATTTCATGAGGTATTGTAAATAATGAGGAGGTATAGTAGGAAGATAGCATGTAAAAATGATGATCCAAAGTGGGAATTCTCTGAAATGGTGTTTTCCTTAAGAAGAATCTATCCCAGCACAATATTATATTTTAAAAGGTGCTGAATTAACCAAGTACAAGAGTTTGCTTGTCTAAATCAAGTTGCTCAGGAAATTTGAGGTGGTGCTGTCAGTTGTCTTACAATTCAGAAAAGTACTCTTTTGAGACAGATACTACACGGTACCCAGACAGTTTCAGATTCTTTAGTAAGAAACCTTCTCACATTTGCAATGTGGATATGTTTAAAAAACATGTGAGGCATTATCCCAAGTGCTCATCAAATTTGTAGCCAAACCCCGGAGGGAAAGGCAGCTTTGAAATAGCTACTTCGTGAAACTGAACGTAAGTACCTTAATGGAACACAGTTGCCTGTCTGAGGACAGAAAACAGAGGCCACCTCAAACCACATGCCTATCTAGAGATTAAGTGAAACTGTGAGGGACACTTCGTGGATGCCTTAAAGGTGACTGATGTTGGGGACTGGTGGGTGTGTGTTCACCCGTCCGGATAAGCTGATGGAGATGGTCTGTTTTAATTCACCTTCATATAGCACACGTTGTTCCCGCTCACGACCTCGTTGAGGAAAACAAGAAACATGGTGCTGGTGACTTTCATGTGTCTTGGGAGGTGGAGGTGGCAATGTCATTCGGACGCTCCAGTGCTCAAGCCTCCCTTAAATGCCACTTATACATCTACATTAATTCATCTATGCAAGCTTGTGTTTTTATGGTTTGTTTTTTATACCTATGTTCCATTTGATTCTATAAACATCAGGATTAACATTGATATTATGGATAATTTTTAAACCAAAGTATTGTATAAGTTTGTGTGCTTGTTTTCCTGGCTGGTCTGAGGCAAACACCAATATTGTCCTTTTCTCTTAATAAAGTCATACATTTGTTAAGTCAACGCTCTCCGACTCATGTTCTTTTTTACCGCCACCAAGGACTTGGGAAGTTCTGGGAGGATTATGTGTTTCCTCTTTACAAAGGAACCCTAATATGTCTTCGCTGATGGTGGTAACATGATCTCTTCCTCAAGTCCCATCCCCCTTCTGGGGCCACCTGCAGCCTGACACGATGCGCTCGTTGTTCATTGCCATTCTCGACAAATACTCCCGAGTCTAAAACTGGTTGAAAAGCGGCTTTGTTCTGTGTGCGGTGGTGGCTTGGCTGGTGTACTTGGGGGAAAAGGAAGCAAATATGTGGTCATTCATACAATAATCCAGACGACTGAGGACCCCGTGAGTGCAGCACTTCCGTCTGCACTGCACATGACACTTCGTGGACTTTGGAAACACTCAATGATAACTATTGTTTCGTAGTACCTTTATGAGGCATAGGTCTTTATTTTATTTGGCTTGATAGGATAACTGTGATGTGGAAACTGATTCTGTAGAAATTTAGCAGGTTACTTAAAAGTAAGATACTATTTCAGCGACTTAAACTGATTTTTAAAGAGGTCACTGTTTAGTTTTCCTGGACCAGACTCTCTAGGCCTCTCTTCTCTGGCCAATATTACAGGGGGTCCAAAAGATCTTATATATCTGTACTATATATCACGACCAGATGCCTGAGGGACACCAGTGATGTGCAGGTGTTATTATTTAGTTAAAGAAAGTTTGCATATTTATTTTAGCCTTTCATTTCTAAAGAATTACTGGATGAAAATTGCCAGTGAAAGAAGTTGACACATCTAGAAGCCAATTTAAAAAGAAATTCTGATAAGAACAGATGGATATGGACAACAGCGTGGGGATTATGGGATATATGGAGGAATAAAAGGACTAGTAATGGAACAAATTACAATAAAAAATAAAGCTACAATAATGAAAAGTGTGTAATTCACATAAGCTCCCTCAAATCTATAGCAGAAGGTGCCTAATGAGATCAGGTGGGTGTGTGTGGATGTGACAGCCTGAGTGTGGAAAGGCAGTGCCCCGGAAAGCCAGCCCTCCTTAAAGGCAGGCAGGTAGGCAGGAGAACATTAGCCAACCCCCCATAAACTCTGGAGATTTAGAGAAATCTTTAAGAGCACTTTGGATTACAAGTCGTAGGGTAGGGGTTTGAAGACAATTTCACCCCCATTTCAAGGGGCAGAAGACCTCTTGGCTCTTCCTCCCCATTACATCTAGGTGGCATGCTTGCTAAAGACGTTTTCAGGAATGAGGAGGTGAGGTCCTCATCCTGGTCTTGCTATGTACAAACTTGCTTTAGAACCTTGGGAAACCACCACTTGCCTCTCTACCTCAGTTCTTTTACTAAAAAGACACGATGCAGTGAGCATGGTGCTCTCCGAGCACTCCTTCAGCTCTAACATGCTAGGACCCCTGCTGTCAAGGCCTGCTGGGTTTTTAAGATGCTCTGGAAAGAGAAGAGCTTCGTGAAGTACTGGGGGCCTGGCAAGTCCCCAAAACTTCCTAGACATTTATAAGGTCTCATTTCTGATCTTGTGTTCCTTAAAACCAAGATTTTTAATTTCTCTTTATTTTTTTGCCTTTCTTGACAAAAATTGCACGTGTACAACGTGATGTTTTGATTTATATATACACTGAAATGATTACCACAAACTAGTTAACACCCACCTTTCACTGTTACCTTTGTGTGTGTGTGTGTGTGTGTGTGTGTGTGAGATAACATGAGATCTATTCTCTTAGCAAATTTCAAATTTAGAACACACCTTATGAGTGTAGTCACCATGCTGTATATTAGTGACCTATTCGTCTTATAGCTGGAAGTTTGTGCCTTTTGCTGCCCTTATGTTCCTGACTGCACTGTTTTGCTACTCCCAACTCCATACCCAGCACATTGCCCTTAACTTACATGTGTTGCATTAACCAAAATCTGTCTTTTTATTCCCAAGTTTCAAATAGGAACGCTTTCATCAAAAGGGCTGTGGATGGTCTTGTGAACCCTTGTACCTCCCGCTAGTATACCTTGCTTTCATACTCCCCAAACACAGGTTTCTCACCAATTCCTGTGCCTAATTATACAAACCTGGTTTGAGTCATGTTAATCACGACAGGTTTTAATTCAACCTGCTGTGCTAGGTTATTTGGCGTCATCACTTACCTTACAAACAGCGCTGTCAGCGCCTGCCTGACTGAGGAAGCCTTTCCTGCTGACCTGCCACGCGGCTGCCCTCCAACCTCGCACCAGACCTTGGGAGTTCTTACACACACAACTGGGGACATGAGTGTGTGAGGATATATATCTGCAGGTATATCTAACTTTGGCTTTAAACGGCTATTTATAAATGACAATGGACTTTTCTGGCCTGGAGTGGTGAGTACCAAATGGTGTATATCAATTTTCCCTCTTACGGATCATGCAAAACGGCTCAAGTCTTAAAACATCTCTGTCTACCTCATCATGAATATTTTCTTCTGTATATTTTGTCCTCAAAGTTTTGTGGTTTCAAGTTATGCATTTAAGTCCCTGACCCATTTTGAGTTAATTTTTATATAAAGGGTAGGCATTAGGTCCAGTTTTTTGATTTTGGCTTTTCCGTTGTTGTTGCCGGTATGTCCAATTGCTCCAGCACCGTTTTGGAAAAGGCCATGTTTGCTGCCTTGGTTTGCTTCCATACCTTCGTCAGAATCAGCTGGGCAAAGATTGTGTGGGTCTGTTTCCGAGTTCTGTTTGCCATTGGTCTGTGTCTCCCTCTGCTAGTACCAGTCTTGATTATTGTAGTCTTAAAATTGGGTAAACTGATTTCTCAACTTTATTTTTCAAAATTGTTTTAGCTATTCTAGTTCTTTTGTCTTAGAATATAAATTTTAGACTAATTTTGTACACGTCTACAAGAAATGTTGCTGGGATTTTGAAAGGAATTATGTGAAACTTCTGTATCAATTTGGGGAAAATTGACGTCTTTATTGTGTTGAGTTTTCCAAGAAAGAAAACAAATATTAGGTCTCCATTTATTTAAATCTTTCACCAGTGTTTTGTAGTTTTTAGCATTTGCACTCAGTACATCTTTTGTTAGGTGTACTTCTAAGTATTTAATTTTTGTGTGATTATAAATGGTGTTTTGTATTCTCATGTCTTGCTAACACAAACATAAATTGATGTGGGTATGTTTATCTTGTGTCCTGTGGCCTTTCTGAACTTAGTCGTTCTCGTTTTGTGTAGGTTGATTGGTTTTCTACATAGACAATCATGTCATCTTTGCAACAGGGACAGTTTTACTGCCTCCTTTCTTATTTGTATGCCTTTCATTTCCTTTCCTTATTGTACTGGTGAGAACTTCTAGCACAGCAATCAGTGAAAGAAGTGCAAGCGGATATCCTTGCCTCGATTTCAATCTTAGGGACAAGCATTTGCTTTGGACATTTTAGAATAATGTTAGCTATTTGTCTTTTTAGGATGCTCTCCATCAAGTTGAGGGCTTTCTTTCACTGCTCGTTTTCTGAGAGTTTTGATCATGAATTTGTGTTGAATTTTGTCAAATTTGTGTATGTGTGTGTGTGTTTAGCCTCTTCATAGTGTAGATGATACTGATTTTTGAATTCGGAGCCAAGCTTGCATCCCTGGTATAAGAGCTCACTTGGCCAAGATGTGTTCTTTTCAGTATAGTTTTGTTGAATTCTGTTTTCTAATATTTTGTTAAGGATTTTGCATTTATATTTGTGAGCAATATTAATCTGTATTTTCTGTACTGTTTTTCATTGAATTTTGTATTAGGGCAATGCTAAAAATAGAGAATTTTCCTATTTTGTGAATGAGATTGTGTAGAGTGGGTGCTCTTTTTTAATAAAGATTTTTATAAAGAATTTTCCAGTGAAATCATCTGTGCCTGGAGATTTCTTTTTGGGAGTTTTTGAAAACTCCGTTTTTTAAAATAGTTACAGGGCTATTCAAATTATGTATTTCCTATTGAGTTTGTATTTTTCAAGGAATTGGATCATTTCATTCAAGGTGTCAAATTTATGTGTGTGGAGGTGTTCATTATATTCCCTATTTCTTTGATATCTGCTGGGTTTGTAGTGAGATATCCTTTTTTATTCTTAATATTAGTAATTTGTACTTTTTTGCTAGTCATGTTAGAGGCCTGTCTATTTTATTGACCTTTTTAAGGAATCATCTTTTAGTTTCATTGCTATTTTTCTATTTCTCTGTTTTCACATTCATTCATTTCTGCTTTTTATTATTTCCTTCTACTTGTGTTGGGTTTGTTTTGGTCTCCTTTCTAGATTCTTGAGGTATGAGCTGCAGTTCTTGATTTAAGACTTTTTCCTCTTTTGCATTGTAAGCATTTAATGATAGAAATTCTCTGCTTTGTTAAGTTAAACTGCACTGCTTTGACCGGCCCATACATGTCAGTATGTGGTGTTTTCATTTTTGTTCAGAATGATGTCTTTTTTAAAATCTCTCTTGAGATTTACTCTTTGATCCATGGGTAATTTAGAAGTATTCTATGTAGTTTCTAAACTTTGGGAGGTTTTCCTGATACCCGCTTTTAATTGCTAGTTCGATTCTGTTGTGGTTAGAGAGCACGCTCTGCATGGTTTCAGTTGTGTTCAATGCTGAGGTCTGTTTTGTTTCCCTTCAGGTTGTTTATCTGGTGTGTGCATGTTTTTGTGGGTGGGTGGCGTGTTCTAGGAAGGGTGGTAGGTCTTGTTGACTGATGGCATTATCACGTTCTTCTATGTACTGACCTGTCTAGTTGTTCTATGGATTCCCGAGACAGGTGTTAGTCTTCAACTGTAATTGTAAATTTGTCTTTTTTTAGTTCTGTTAATTTTTGTTTTGCATATTTTGCAACTCTTTTGTTTAATACATAGACATTTAGGATTACTGTGTCTTCTTGGTGGTATGACCATTTTATCATTATATTATAATGTGCTTCTCTGTCTCTTGTAATTTTCTTTGCTTTGAAATGTATGTTATCTGATGCTGATATAGCCACTTCTGCCTACTTTGGGTTAAAGTTTGCATGATGTAGCTTTTTCTACCTTCTTAATTTCAACCTGCCTCTATTGTTATATTTGAAATGAATCTTTAGTAGAAAGTATGCAGTTATATATTTTAAATATACATTCTACCATATTTATTTTATAATTGGTATATTTAGACTGTTTACAGTTAATATAATTCATTTCTGTAATAGGTTGGCCAGTTTATATTTTATTTGCTGGTTT
>VMDR010031802.1:0-11919 GCA_007922815.1 Macrotus californicus | reverse complement strand
TTGATTCAAATGTTTGTCATTGCCCATTGGAACATTCTTTGATGGCTGCTTCAATATCTCTGTTGGATAGTTCTAATGACCCTGTCATCTTGATTTTAGAACCTACTGTCTTTTTTCATTTTGTTTGAAATCTTCCTGTTTGTTGGCATAATGGACCTTTTAAATTTCAACCTGGGGTTTTTGAATTATGTTATGATTTGTTATGTTATGACATCTTACTTAAGCTGTCTATTTAAGTTGGATTTCTCTGATACCACTTCAGCAGCAGAAGGGAGGGCACTACCTCATTATTGTCAGGTGGTTATAGAAACTCAGGTTTCTTAATCTTTGTTGATGTGTGGATGAGTCTTTTTATTATTGTTCAGTGGGGGTAAGAATTGTAATATCCCATGAGGTCTCTATTAACAATGCAGTGGATTTAGCCTCATTACTATTGGGTGATTCTGAAACTCATGTGTGTCCACTGGGGAGAAGAGGTGGAAATGTAGATTTCTCTCTTGGTCTCTACTGTAGATAAATAACAGTGATTGTTGAGACTAGTCTCCTAACAAGTTCATTAAAGTTAAAATGCCTCCAAATAAGAAATTTTAATTCTCTAAATAAGAGGAGATATCTGGAAGTTTTGAGAAATCAAATATAGTGAAAAATGAATGGGGAAATCATACTTTATGATTTTGTTCTGGGAAGTTTGCCTTTTCTGCCAATTGTTACTTAACATGTTGGTTTATTTTGCATTTCCCTATTTTACCTACTTTTTGTGTTTGTGTGTGTGCATGTCTGTATTTCTGGTTTAAGTCTGAGCAATTGTATTCTTAGCGGGAAAGTTATAGCAACTTCACAGAAATATTTTGATCCCTCTGAAAAAAATTGCTTTTGCAATGTTTTATCTGCATGCTGTTCTCTCACTGCATTCCACTTTTCTAAGAGACAACTTTATTTATGGATGAGTACATAGCTGGGAAAATTTTCATCTACCAATTTCCTCAGGCCAGAAATCTTGATTGCAGAAAGCTCATGGTATATTGTTCTTAAATAAAATATTTTTTATAAGGAAGTTCAGGTCTTGGCCACATATTTCAAACACATCTAACTGAAAATTTTTTTAAAATTATCAACTTATTTTCCTTCTGCTTGATATTGATTAAGTGCATGGATTGATCTTGTTTATGAAAATTACTTATTTGGGCCATGAAGGAGAGAGTTCAGATCAAAACCTCCTCTTATGTGCAGTTCCCACAGTATGTGAATCACATTCAAGAGGCAGAAAAAGAGATTAGATTCTAAGATGCCTCAGTGTTTTAAGGGATATGTCAGAAACTACTGATGTTCAGACCATAGGATAAAGAAAAAAATCTCAATTCAGAAAATAGATCCAGGCATAAAAGATTTGAAGAGACTACAAAAGCAAGTATATGACAAAAAATATTTTATTTTTGATAAGAAAATATGACAAAGTAGGAGACTGTCCACTCAAGGCACTGCTTTTATTTTCTAAATCTTGATGAGACTTAATGTGATCATTATGGCATTTTACTTTTTTAGAGTAGTATTTCTCTGAATATTACAGATAATACCCAGTTCTGTCATATCATTCAAGGGATTTTCCTAGAATTTAGCTTGCAAAATGTAATATAAGTGCTGTAGCTGAAAGACCTGCAAAGGAAAAGTGAAATATAGAGAAAACCTTTATATTCTCCTCTTAAAATCCAACTTTGTATTTTTACAAGTATTTTCTATTGTTATTCTCCTTTACTTCTCCAGCCATATATGTGATTTTATTCTGTTTGAGAGAGATTGTTAGTTGCATGACAAAGAGGTGGAGAAAGACCTATTATGGAGAATTTCTCAGCCTTTCCAACTTTTGGCTCATGCCATGGTCCTCTGAAAACAATTTTCCTCTTGAACTTATCTTTTCTGCTATATTAATATGTTGTGTTAACTGTCTCCTGTTCCTCCCCATTCTCCCACTCCCAAATTCCTTGCATATATATTCCTGCCTGGATCACTTCCAGATCAAATCACTTTCTAGGATAGTATATAAACAGTACATACTTAAGATTAGAATGTGAATGAAGAATTTTGATTTTCAAGATCTATGTATGGAATGAGAAAAAATGTTTACTTTTTCCTTCATGCTTGAAATATGCTTTAACTAGAGTATATCTAGTTGTTGGTATCCTGACATAAATTTTCCCTGATTCCTAACTCTCAATTGTGGTTTTAGCTTATTCTTCAGCTCTAGAATATCTACTTCCATTTTACCTTTGATCATTGCATCTGCCCCATTTACTCAGTTCCATCAGTAATCCACAGACTTAATCCCTATTTTCTTTCTATCATGTTTGTTATATATCTCATTTTTCATGATGATTTACTTGATTCATGGGTAGTTCCATATTTTTCATTCACCTATTAAGATGAGTGGGCATGGGGGTAGGAGGCACACAATTATGCAAAGCCCTAGCCAAATTCCTGGAATTATGTGATCAGTGAAAAATCGTAAGCCACAGCCTATTCTGTTTTCATGTGTCTTCCTGTCTCTTCAGCTTCCTGTGGCACCTTGACACTCAAGGATGCAATGGACCACTCTCCTCTTGGGATGTACAGTGAAAGGGATGAAAGAAGATATTGTCCAAGATATTTTCACCTTAAAACACAGGCATTTATGTCTTTTTTTATGTTTGGGGAAAGAACTATATTTTTAAGGAACACTGAAAAGTTGACTTAGTCTACCTTTTTCCTGACTCAGCTGTTTCGTTTTAGAAGTCAACCCTTGTGCCAGAGGTCAAAGCTGATATTTTGCATTATGACCCTATTTGGTGATTTAGTTAGTAGAAATCCCCAGATCTCCTTTATTTTTCTTTATAACATTTATTTCCATCTGTGATATTAAGTTATCATTTGATTATTTGCCTGTCTTCCATCTCTCTCTTTATAAGCTCCCTTGTTAGCAGGGAATCTGAGTGCTTTGCTCGCTGTTGGACTCTTAGGGCCTGGCATGCAATACATGCCCAGTAGATACTTGTTTAAAAAAGGGATACTTAATTGTAAATTGGTGAAGATGAAGATGATTATCAATCTCTTTACTTATTTGATTCTATGGTCCCAATATATATAAGTATCTAAAAATGAAGATGAGTGGTATAGGAGGGACATTGGATGGTTTATTTGGAATATATTGGGCTTAAGATGCCCAAAAGACATCATGGAGATGTCAACTGGTTACTTAGATTGAAAATATGAAGCTAAAGGGATAGTTTTATGCTAATGGAGGGGCTGAGGATTTAACAATATCTATATAGTAGTTAGGGCATAAAAAAACTAAGCTGATCTTTGAGGTATGAAATGACCCTTGGGCCGAAGACTGAACACTTGTGCACACTAAGGTGGGACTGAGAAAATATTTGTATATAATTATGTCCTCGTAGCTGAGAAAACTAAGTATATGGAGAAACATTGAATGTTAAAGAGTGATTGAATAGACAGAGGTCTCTAGAGATAGAGATTTATCTCCAGGGGTTATGTTTACATATTTCAAAGAGGGGGTACAACCCCTGGGACCATTTTTTTTTTTTTAATAATTCAAAGGACTGTAGAACATTTAGGAGAGAAAGTTTATCTCAATCAGTCTGGAGGTGAGAGTGGTAGTATATAGCAGTTTCCATTTAACTCCCAGATTCATGAATGTAAGATTATTCTCCCACATTTGTGAATGTAGGGTTACATCTGTCTCCCATTGTGTCACTCTGAAGAGGGATAATGGGTCATGGGGAACCAACACATTTGTTGTTGTAAAATAATAATACTTAACATGGATCCAAAAATCTAATGTTTGATTTTAGGACAAAATAAATAAACATGGATATTAAAACCACTGGCTAATATTTATTTGCCAACAAGAGAAAAAAAGAGAACACGTACAGGTTATTGAGAATAGGGAAAGGGTGATACCTGAGAAGATAACTGAGTTTTTAAGTATCAAAGAGCTCCCAGATAGAAGATGGATTTAATTTAGATTACAGAGGGCTGTATCAAGGTTGTCACACATTGCTGGGAGGGAGGTTTTGGTACAAAAAGAGAAATCATTTTTATCAAAGTCTTCAGTAAGGAACCACAGTCCTTTAGAATAAGAGAAGTGATATGTTGCAATGAAAAGAACACTGAACCAGGAATAGGTTCATGCTTGGGATTTTTTTTCCATCACTCACAGCCATTTGTTTGGGGCAAACACGATCATCTTTGAATTTCTGTTTTCTCATCCTTAATCTGTCTATATAGAAGGATTGTCCTGAACCTCAATCACGTACATACATTTGCAAATTTTTAAAAAATATTATACAATTATTAAATTCTTTTTTTATGAAACAGGTAATACAATTTTATTTATTATTATCTGTACATTCTAATATTTTATAAGTGTGTATTACTTGTGTAATGGCATGACCCCTCTTAAAGTAGTTGATTCAATATTTTCGAGCAGGGGTGTCAAACCCATTTTCACCGGGGGCCACATCAGCCTCGTGGTTGCCTTCAAAGGGCTGAATGTAATTTTAGGACTGTATAAATGTAACTACTCCTTAACTGTTAAGGTGTTGAAATTATATTCGAAAATATGAAAATGAGTCTGACATTCCTGTTTTAGAGTATCTAAAGAACAGATCCAGACTCCTCTTCAACTGTAAATTGAATCTTGAATTCCATTTCTAAACTTTTCTGTGTGTGTGTGTCTCCAGAACCTCTCTTCCTTTGTGGTTGTCTCCGCTCTTTTTTTCGGGGGGGTGGCAATATGTTAGCTTTATTTATTTATTTGTTTGTTTATTTATTTATATTATTGTTCAAGTACAATTGTCCCCATTTTCCCTCCACCACTCTCCCTGCCCCACCCATCCCCACCTCCCACCCTCGATCCTACCCCCCTTTGGCCTTGTCCATGTGTCCTTTAAACATATTCCTTGAGGTTTTCAAATTTTTTAAACGCCAAATGAATCTCAAGATAAGTTCCTTGAATTAAAGTATTAAAGCAGAGACCAGGTAGCCAACTCTCAAGCGACCTTGGATGTTTGACACTCTAATAACTGTGATCTCTGCTGTCTGAGTGCAGCCTCATGGGAGACCCCAGGAGGAACCATCCTGAGTCTAGCCAACCCACAGAACTGTGAGAGACAGTAATAAATTGTTCTAAATTGAGACGTAGTGCTACATAGCAATAGTAATGTACTTCAATGCATTTCTGTGTGAACTGGGATTATACAAGAAACTAAAACTACCTGAAGATTCCCACGGCTAATAATCCTGATATGTTTTGCTGAAAGTATATTCTTTGCTCTTATCACACAGCTAACTGTGACTTTTAAAATTTTATGTGCTGGAGTGCTAATTTGCTCCAAGCTTCCAACTCAGTTCTCTCTGGGGCAACTGCACTGTGACTCCAGCTCCCCTAAAGGAGGTAACTCAGCATTTCTTTCCCAAGCCAGTTATGTCACCAGGGAGTGCTGCAAATATATTGCACAGGGAGAGCACATGGGTGTCCTCAGCATTTTCTTTAAGAAAATAAAACTACATTAAAAAAGAAATACATTTCCCATCCTTTGAGAGGTCCCATAAGCACATGAGAATTGCATGAGAATGTGATTTGTTTTTTGAGAAAATGTTATATTTTGAGTATACTTTTCCAGAAGATTGAATGCTGATGTTATTTCACCATAGGATGAAGTCATTTATCAGCAAGGAGGCCAATATGTGATAATAACAGATATATACTTTAATTTGTCAGAATGCTTTTTCATATGTTAATAAAATTGTAGAGTAAGTGAGGAATAATGTTGGAGAATAAATTCAATCCCTTCATTTTCCAAATAAGATCAATGGAAGCTGTGGAGTGAAGTGATTTGCTCTTGGACATTTAGCTAGATGGTGGAAGAGCCCAGATTCTTCAGTTTCTGTCCACTCTTCATTATGTCGCTTCTGTCTTGTAAGACATCTCTGTGTTTTAAATACGGCCATGCTTCTTTGTCTAGTTTCACAATGAGTGTATCATTATGATTGAGTGACTTAAGGTCAAAAAGGCAATTTAAAACATAACTCCAAACACTCTTAAGATTCCTTATCATTCCAGCCATTCCACTCCTGGGCATATACCCAAAATAAATGAAAACATACTTCCACATTCAATTTTTGTATATGAATGTTGATGGAATTACTTATAATAGCCAAAAAGTGGGAGCAACTCAAATGTCCACCTACTGATGGATGAATAACAAAGTACAGTATTCCATGTAATGAAATATGCAGCAATACAAAGAAACAAAGTACCAACACATTCTACAACATGGATGAGTCTTGAAAACATGCTAAGGGTAAGATGCCAGCCACAAAAGTTTGCAAATTATATGATTCCATTTATATGAAATATTCAGAATATGCAAACCCAAAGAGTCAGAAAGTAGCTTAGTGGTTCCCTCAGGATGGAGGGTGGGGAGGAAATGGGAGAATGGAGGTGACTAATAAAGGGTATGAGGTTTCTTTTTGGAGTGATAAAAATGTTATAAAATTGATTGTGGGGATAATTGCACAACTGTGAATATGTCATTGAATTACACACTTTAAATGGGTCAATTTTATGGCATGTGAATTACATCTCAATAAAGTTGTTACCAAAAGAGAGGGGGGTGGAGAGAAGACAACAGCTCTTCGTCATAACTTAGGAGGTCAGGATGGGATTTAAAAATGGCACATTCTAGAACACTGAGATATGCCAGCTGAGTAACTCTGTTCAAGTGAGATGTAAATGAGTTACGGGTTGTGGTATATTCCTGATGTGGGCCAGATTTTCCTAAAGCAGTATATGCCAAAGATGGTAAGCATTCTCTTGATGGCACAACTGATGATTTAAGGTGTACCCACAGTTTAATTAGCATAAAATTAATTAATTGATGCCTGTATTCTCTTTGTGATGTTGATAAAAAGTTTTTCTTGAAATATATTAATTTGAATTAGAAATAAATTACTGTAAAGAAACAAAAAATACAAATAATCATACAGTTCGTATGAAGATATAGTGGAACTCATGAAAATCGTCCAAGAACAGTTGATTTTTGGGAAACTTTCATCCAGGGAAAACTTCTCCCAAAGCTTAGATTATACCCTGAGATTCTCCAACAACAGTAAGCTTTTGGTTTCCTAAAGGGGGGATTAGCTGTGTGTGGGTAGACAGCTCAAGGTCATCTGTTCTCAAACAAGGAGGCTTAAAATGACAAATCAATAGTAACTCACTTCTATGTGATGAACAACATCTCTCTCATATTTGATTCAGTGATATAGTAAAAAAGAAAATAAGGGTAAGTGAGCTCAAGGCATTTGGATTTGAATATTTGCTTTGTGACTTTCTGGGCACATAACAATATCTTTGTGTTTCATTTATAAAATGGAAATACCATGATTTGTTTTAATAGTGTGGATATGCAGATTAACTAAACAATGTAAGTGACATATATTACTTGAAATAGAATAGATGATTAAAGACTAGTTTCCTTCCTTTCGCTGTAGGTTATAGAATCACATTTCATGAAACAAAGTGGAAAGTTAATTGACTATGTCATTCTGTGAAGAAAACACATGTTAAGGCTGTTGTAGAGTTGAAGGGTGAGGCCCTCTGGCCTGTCAAAGTCAAGTGCAGTTATTTGGTCAGTCATACTCCAGAGGCAATTAACACATTTTCTGGACAAAATTCACTTTCAAAAGACCTCTCTGTCATTCTGATTACTATTCTAGACACTTTGGTTGTTATGTAGAATTTTTGTTGTGTCTGGTAACTGTATCTTCTCTGCATAAAGACTGGAATATCATCCAGGGAATTCTTTTGGGGTCCCAGATACTTCCTACAAAAAACTAAGCTGATCCTTAGGAGCCTGGTAGTTCAGTACATTTATAGATGGGGCAGAAATGACTCCCCTAAGTACCATTGGGGCATTCATACGTAAGAGATAAGTGGGTCTTTATTCGGGATGCAATGTGAGATAATGAACAGAGCACAGGCCTTGCAAATTTACATACTTGCATGTCCTGCTAGCTCTAAGTTTCCTTAGCTTTATGATCACTATAGTGATTTGTCTCTTAGTCTCAGAGTTCTCTTTGGTGACGAAAGAAGGAAAAGGAAGACAGAAAGGAAGAGAAGAAGGAAAGAAAAAGGGAGGGAGGGAAGAAGGAAGGAAGGTTGGAAGGAAGGAAGGGGATTAATATCTTCTTCACCAAAATGTTGTAAAAATAAATCAAAATGAGGTAATATGGGAGATAATTAGAGCAAGCACTTAGTAAATATTTTTGCTTTTTCTCTTCTTCCCTTCTCCTGTTTTGACTGATTTTGGAGTTTAAAGGACTTTATTAAACAACTAATCTACATAGCTTTGATGGGTGGTGATGACAAGTGTGGTAAGGTTACAGTTCTTGTCATTAAGGATGACTGCAACTTAGATAACACAAAAACATATTTAACATAAATTGGATTGCAGAGCAATGGTCAGGAACTGTGCATAAAAACTAATAAAAATTCTTATAAATATCACTGAGAAGCTTCCAGTGAGAGTCTCCTTTCTTCTATATCATCTTGCTTCAATGACATTTCAGTCAATATATTATTGGCTTGATGAATGAGTGGTTTTGTCCTCAGGCAGTGATACTGTTTTACTAGAGAACTTGTCATACGTAGAGAAACACCAAGATGGGGCTATATTATTGTCATTTTGTAGATGAGGAAATGAAGGCTTGGTGAGGGGAATTGACATGTTCAAGGTCATATAACAAGGAGCACTTGTACTCTGTTCTCTCCAACCCTAAAGACTTAATTCATTGTCAGCATGTGTTACAGCCTCTTCAGGTCTTGAATAAAGTAAGGAGAGCAAGTTGTTTGGCAGAGAGCACGTGTGAAGAGTATTCTTCTGGCTTCCAGGAATGACATGAGAAAAGCCTTAGCAGGTTCTGAAGGGACAAACACTAGACGGCGTACCACATTTTGAAGGAGAGAGATGGGATAACTACTGGAATGTACTGGAATTTTGGGGGAATACTACTGACTCCAGGTTTAAAAGAGCAAAACAAACATTAGCCTAGATGTTTGATTCTAAAATAATTAACCTTTATTTCATGGGTTGGGCAGGAAAAAAATATGACTGTGTCCTGAGGTTTTTGTTTTACCTCTTAAAGGCTCTGCAATCAAAGCAATCAGTTAATATTCCTCCACACATGCACATGGAGAGCAACCCTTCCCCTCTGCTTATTCAAAAAGCCATCATGATAGGAGGTAAGGCAAATGCTAACAGACTTTATCTTTTGGATGTTGAAAGGAATGGGCTCAGTTCTATGAAACCATCCATTACTTTTAGTGTGATTTTCAGCATAATGCAGAGTATGCATGATTTTCACTGCTTTTTAAACATTTGCAAGATGGATACTTTCAAAAAAATATTGTGATAAAACTGAGCATGGGGAAGGATGGTATGCGGAGGTCTGTGTGGTGAGCATTGGGAGTATATGGCATTCTTTCTTTAAGTGAAGGCTAAATGAGGCAAAGTAATAATTAGGTAAAGTTTGTATTTGGGGCATCTCTTTTTCTACTTCCTGGAATCTTATTCCTTCACAAAGCTGCTCATTGTTGCTTACTCCCTTGGGTTTCAACCATACATCGAACACTGCCCTCTGACTCCAATTCTCAGAGCTAGAGGTTCAATTTTACAAGAATGCTCAAAAAATGTCTATTTCTTTCATCTCAAGTGGAGCAAGCAAGTGTCCAGTCTGGCCACTTAATGCAGGACCCAGGGACCAATGGCAAAAGCACCACCTGTGAATTTGTTTAAAATGCAGAAGTTTGAATCTCGCCTCAGACCAACTGAGTCAGAATCTGCCTGCTAACAAGCTTCTCAGGTGATAAAGGCTGGGAAGCTCTGCTCTAGAGACTGAAAGTCCTTGTCTGGAAAACAAAATCTGCAGCAAAATTTCCTAAGTATTATATTTTAACCAAGTCTATGGGATCTTAACATGAACTAGAGTCTGAGATTAGTTTGCTCAGTTTGGGAATCTCTGGGTTAAATTAAATTAAACAGGCAATTATAATGGTGAAAACACTTAAACACCATACAGCTACAGGGTGCCATGTTTGTGTACTTATATTAAGGTACACTTGAAACATTTTCTCATTCATTTTTCACCATAGTTCTATAAGGAAGTACAATAAGTGTTGCTATTTTGTGTGGGGAGAAACTTAGCTACAAAAAAATTAAATATGTAGCCCAAGGCCATGTAGCTAGTGAAGTAGAGATTAAATTGGACCCCAGGTGACCTGACTCCAGAACCTAAACTAACCCTGCTGAAAGTTCTATGAGCCTCTAGAATTCTGATGTGCTTTATGAATCTATAAGCCAGAAGAGGTAAGGTTTCCAAAATGAATTTGGCCACAGAACCCCTTTTGAAGGGATGGAAGAACTCTCTAGAATAGACATCACACAATATCTGGGAGTTGTCTCCTTTTGCTCCAGCTTCACAGATGGGGTTGGGCCCAGTGACACAGCGCAGTAGATCACTGAGCACTTTACATGTGACTCTGGGGCACTGAAAGGCCTGACATACTCTGAGAGGCCTGTGAGAGGTATATGGAGCTCTCACCATTGAAATCATTCATTTTGGTTAAGCACTGAAAAACATTTTATTTTGTTTAAACTTTGTTCTTCAACCCTTTCTCAGGTCTCCAGTAAGCAGCAGACTCTAGATTTTCTTTCCAAACACTGTGATGAGCCAAAGTGGGTTTTCTGAAGAACAAATTTTGTTTCAAGTCTCATTCTAGAAGCTTAAGATCACTTTTGCTTTCTTCCCTGGGCTGGATATTCTCTGTTTGCTCCTTCAGCTTTACTTGCTACTCTCCTCCTCCTTGCTTGGGGCCCTGATACCCAGCCTCTGTGGATGGCATTGATGGGACAACTTTGCTTTCAGCTTGTGGTTGGATTCAGTCAATGGGCATTGATGGTCAGAGTGGGGATGGATAGAGAAGAGAGGTCAGGTACTCACTCACTTGGCTCTCTGCCTTCTTGGCTACAATGCATCTCTCTACCAAATGACACAGTTCCAGGTGGGTGGCTCTTTCATACAGCTTCAGGTATCCCAGGCTCCTCAGGTTCTAGGGTGGGAATGGGTTCTACCTCTTAGGGTGATTCACTGCCCCTTGTTGGTTTCCCTTCATTCTTCCCACAAATCTATAAATAGTCATTATTTAAGCTGCCCAGTTTCACCATTTGATTATGCCATTTGTTCCTTGCCTGGATCTTGACTGACATATGAATAAAAATATAATCAGATATATTTAAAGTAAGATGTTATTTAAATTATGTACATTGCTGGACTTCTTCCTTATATCTGCCCTCATTTCCTGGATCTTCAGGTAAAATCAGTGTTCAGAAAAAAGTACCCTGTTTTTCCACTGGCCTCTTTCAGGTATTTCCAAGGGTATTGTGAGGACTCCAGGTGGAGGTTGCTGTGAAACTAATAGGAATATTCATGCCATAGGGAAATGCATACAGCAGCAAACAAAGCACTGAGGCACTACTTTCTTCTTATCGGAGAAACAGAGGAGTGTGATTAGGCCACTGTCTCAGAGGAAAATCCCTGTGAACCACAGAAGTAGGGTATTCTGGGGGTTAGGGGCAGACTGGAGGCAATGGTTCCTGGGGAAAGGGGAGTGCCATCAAGAAAACTGCTATGGAGAAAGAAAAGAAAACAAAATGCCTTCCCTGGAAATTGTTTATGGCCTCAAGCAAGAGTGAGAATGTGGATCTATAAGGTATAAGATGTATTTATATTGCTGAGAGATGCATTAGAACATCCCTGGATCTAGGTGGTGGCTGTGATAATGTGAATACCTCTTTTGCAAACAAGAGA
>VMDR010031801.1:0-11919 GCA_007922815.1 Macrotus californicus | reverse complement strand
TGAATCTTCAGCAAATGTTTGTATCAGTGTGATTCATTGCATTAAATCAGTTTACACATTTTTAAATCATTAAGTCCAATTTTTCACCATTGCTTCAAAATAAGGCACAATAATTACATAATGCATAAACCTACCTCAAAAAAGGAATGAATCATTATCTCAAATAAGCTAAAATGCTTAAAAATGAGAAGATGGTAACATTTCCTTTTAAGCAGCGTTGTACCAGTGCTCAGATGAAGGTCTGACCCAGCATCCATCTTCCATCTTCTAGCTCAAAATTCTTAAATAATTGATCTATTTTTTTTTAGTTAAAAAAGCTTTTCGTCTGGTATTTGTTTCTGTTGATGTCTTAATGAACAATAAAGTCAACATGTCATAGAATTACATTTATTTGACAATATTCTTTAGAGTCTCAAAGATGTTTGTGTAATAATCATATAAATCAACAACCATAACAAATTAAATCCAATTATTGTCGCCTTCAGTTCATGCAAGAGGCTCTCTCTCAGCTCTGTGTACTTTCTTTAACTACATTTCCTAAGATGACGCATTTTACTTTAATTAGCATGCTTGGGGAGAAACGCATGAGCATTCTTGGCTTCATTATTAGCATTAAGTAGCAGGTGTACCCTTAGCCTTAGTTTGCCAACGCTGAACTTGATGTGAAATTATTCTCTCTTTTGCCTTGTCTCCCAAGGCATTGGTACCCATCCTTGTAGAACAAATAGCATCTTACCATCGGAATGCACCTCACTTGGTATTTCCTAAATCTGCCCTTCCAGCTGTCTCTCCTAGTCTTGCTTCTTCCCTCAGTTTCTTTTCTGAGGTCAGAGGTCAGCAAACGTTTCCCCTACAGAGCCAGAGTGTAAATATTTTAGACTTTGTGGACCATAAGGTTTCTTTTCACATGAGAGAACAGCCACAGAAAATACGCGAACAAATGGGTGTGGCTGTGTTCCAATAAAACTTTATTTGCAAAGACAGAAAGCCCATTGGATTTACCCATGGTCTCTTTGCCTTAGATGTTAGTATTATACATTTCTTTAACATGTGTATTTTTATTTATGAATATTTATGTCTTTCTTTCTAGATGAATATTTTTGAAACTACAGGGAATCAGCGATCAAACATGTCAAAAATTGGAGTTTCTATTTTATCTTGAAAACATCCTCTTGAGTATTTTACCACAGGGAGGACTGGGAAAGCTCATAAGGAGGGTAGAGAAAGATAAAAACTTGATTTTTGCTTCTAATTCTGTAATGAATAGCCGCCTGTGTATCACTGAGGGTGGTTCTTTTTGATAAGTTAATTGATGAATTTCTCAAATTCCACTCAGCCAACACCTTGATGATAATGACAGCACACTTTTATTAAGTGCTTACTGTTTATCAGACACAGTGCTAGGAAGGGTACGTCTGCACTCCCAGCAGTTTCGGAGGTATGGCTTCTGTCTTTGTGTTATGGGTCAGGAGACTGAGAGATCTCTCGGTTACCCAGGGCACAAAGCTGATGAATTGAAGAAATGACACTAAAGACTCCTTATCTTTGACACAAAACCCACGTGCTTCTATATTACCTTCTTAGGCTCGGATTATCCTTCCGCATGCTATTGTAAAGCGAAGCACGCATGATGTGGACAAGGTGGGGAGGCGCCCTCATATATTTGTAGTATAGGACAGGAGCACTTCCCTCTTTCCCTTTTTCCTCAATGGTTTTTAATTTTGAATCACAACTGTGTGTTTCAAGCCCTTAGGCAAAGGAGTTTTCACGAAGTTTGAATTTTGGGGATGTTTCCGAATATAGCAACTATTTAATTCATAAGCTATAAAGTCAGAAGTATGAAGCTGTAACTTGTAAAAATTACTATGCCCGTCTAGTGCTGCTTGCTAAATTCCATCAAATCTCCCCATTTGCTGTTAATTTCAGGTTAAGTTTAGTGTTTTACCCTCTCCTTTATTCCTCCCTGGAGTTAATTTTAAGTGCCAGATGCTTTTGCCTAGATCTTCCAGGAAGTGTTCCTGATTAGCCCAGCAGGTGGTCCCAGGGTGGTAAGTGTGAGGGGAAAAGAGAAGTGAGCCAAGGAAGGCGATAAGAGAATAAAAGTTGGCAGATTACAGAACCCGGTGCAGTCTGGCAAATAAGCACAGATGGCTCCCTCCCCTTATCACAGGTCTGTCCACCCTCCTGTGTGTTGTCAGATAGCCCCTCTAGGCAACTCTGGAGAAGCCGCAGTCACGTCCAATGAGCAGTGTTTTGCTGGAGTCTGGAGGGGAAGAAGCAGAGCCTCTGTGATCTGATGGCATCAGGCCCGAGAGCCAGGGAGGCCGGAGCTGCCTTTGATGGGGATGTGATGGAGGCTGGGCTGCAGTCCGGCCTCGTGCGGGGTACGGTGGGGAGTCAACAGATGAGCTGTGAAGCTAGTGGCCACAGTGCTGCACTGAGCAAATGGCCAAGGACCAGGGAAGCAGGTGGGGCTGAGTACATCTTATTAGGAGCATACATCAAGTGCAACAGACAGGACTTTCAATGTATCTTAGCATTTGTAGGGACGTGGCCAAACTGTTTCTGGATTTGGCTCTTTTTTTAATTCTGGTTCCTGCTGAGATGTACCATCATCCTTTCAAGTCCTGCTCTGGTGTTTGAAGAATTGCCCATGACCCATTTCCATTCCCCCTGCGTTTTGAGGACTACGTGGACCTGCAGCTTATTCTCTCAGCTGATGTTCTCTCCCTGCTGAAGGTATGGGATGGTGTCTTCACTTTTCCTCAGGTTGCCCTGGGTCTCCGGGAGGTGATTCAAATGCACATCAAAACACTGGCTTAGGGCAGAATTAAGCCACTCTGCCTGCCTAATTCCATGCAGGGGGTGGACCACAGCTGCTTTCCACTCTGAAATCCTTAAAACTAAATCTGATCCTCTAAACTCCACACACCAAGTCTGGGGTGAGGAGGCAAGGCAGTTTGTCATCACATCAACATCTGATTGATAAAAGTTGATAAAACAACAACTTTTATCAAACTTCCCTCCTCACCTCAAGAGAGTTCCTCTTCTAGATTTGGATGGTAGAGTTTGGGGTGGGAATGTAACTAAGCTTCTCTGTAGGGTTTTTTTGTCATAAGGTAGATTTCAGAGACTTTTAAACTTAACCCATCATTTTAATGCCTTTTTTCTCTCTGATTGTGCTACACTCTCTCTCACCTGGAAAATGCTGGGTTCCACCTTCCTGAATGAAAATCATAAGGAAATACTAAGGCAGTTGGAGTTCAGGGAGCTAGCAAATGGTTAAGATAATTGTATCATCCCCCGACTTGTGTATGGGAATCGAGTGGTGAGGCAAGTGGGAGTGGAAAGCACTCGTCTTGAGAATCAAGTCTTGAGGAACCAGGCGAGGGCTGATACTCTTCTTGGTATCCCTATCAGACCTCATGGAGGAGTCTGTGACCTTCACAGTGTCCTTGACTTCCTCTGTCTGAAGGACCATAATGGCCACTGTCATTACCCACAGTGATCGTCTCCAAAGGGAGCTGTGCTCACTCCTCGCCGATGCTTGCTGTGCTTTCTCCACCCAGCATACAAGGTCTGTTGGGTCTGAGGCACCATGTGGTTCTAGTGTAAAGGCTTATTTTTTTCTTGTCTTACCTCAGGGACTACATCCTATTGGCTCCTTGTGCTGAAATTACTTCTTTAACATCACTCAACGAGCTCTCCGAAGTCAGCATGAGCCGACTTCTGAGTTGGGAGTCTACCCATGCAGTTATCAAAAGGAATCATTTACATTTTCTACACGTATGGACGTTTTCTGCCTCGGAGAAAGGCAAGGAGGGAAAGCTAATAGAATTTGATCAAATGGCTAAAATGAGTCTATTTACAGTCCTGCTGCTTTTAGAGCTGAGATTTAAACATAGCCACATCGTCACCCATAAATGTAAACGTGTGTGTATTTGAGCAGAGAATGGGGGCTGAGAGTTATTTTTGGACTTGAGGTTCAATTTTCCTGTTGGAGTAAGTATCAAAGCTCAGGTTGACCGGATTGAAAATCCTTTCCACTGTTGGACTGGCTCCTTATTGTCCTTCTGTTGGATTTTTAATCCACAGGATGTGAATGTCTGGGATTGTTTTCCCTCTGCCTTTTCAGCATCGTTCCCCACTCCCGCCCTTGCAGCCCCCTCCATGAAATGGTGCTGAACCCCCGTGTCAGCATCGCTGTTTCACTGGAGAGGTGGAGGGGCGGGGGCTGCAGTTCTGGGGGTCTCCACCCTGCTCGTGCTGGAAATACCAAAGGAAAGTCAGGGATGGAAATGCCTCCCATTTATATTCATTTGGTATTTGGTTCCAGTACCGAATATGAATGGGTCTTGAATTTTATTTCCAAGTCAATATTGAACTCAAATGTCATGTATAGGGGGTAGGTTTTTAAGCAAGCATTACCTTTCTGGTCTTTTCAATATCAAATCGGAACACACTGGCTTATGCAAGTACAAATGTGTGTTGTGTGCAGACAGTGCCCCAGAGCTAGACAGCGGGGGTCCCAGCTCTCCAAGTTCTCATCAACTATTTGGAGAGGCAAGACGTGTACAGTTGTCTGTATAAATTCTTACAGAACTCAAAGATCGGAATGACGGATAAATTCCTTCCCTCAGTTTTGTTCTTTGGAAAACTGACATGATGTTTTCTGATAGAGTTGCTGTATTGATTAAATGAATTAAAATAGGTGAGGATATTTGATCATATAGTAATTGCTCAATATATTTTATGTGTGTGTTGTATATGTACATGTGTATGTGTATATACACATGTACATATATAAAATATATTTTATGATGGTAAAATGTAAACTTATAATTTGTATAATTGTAATATGTATATATCTCTGTGTGTAAACATATATATTTATTTTATTTATTTTTAGAGAGAGGAGAAAGGAGGGAGAAAGAGTGGGAGAGAAACGTCAGTGTGAGAGACGAACATCAATTGGTTGCCTCTCCCACATGCCCCAATCGGGGACCAAACCTGCAACCCAGGCCTGTGCCCTGACCAGTGATCGAACCAGTGACCTTTTGCTTTGCAGGATCACACCCACCCATCTGAGCCACAGCGGTCAGGGCTAAACAGATGTTTTTAATTCAAGAGACCTCACTAGACAGGATACGCTGATGAATCAAACGGTAATGATTGCGAGGGGTTCAGGAGTTGAAGCGGAAAGGAGTCTTTAAGCCTGTACTTTTCCAGCTCTCGTGGCGGTAACAGGAACTGGGGTGGGGCCATGGAGAACGGTGTGTAACACGGGGCAGGAGACACACCTGCAGTGGACTTCCTCAGTGGCCGTGCAGCATCCCTCGCGTTGCCTCTGCTCTCGGTCTTGTTTCCAACACGGTGTGAAACAAGAACTCCTTTGAAGGAAAGGGACTACTAACGTGGAATCTTTTTCAGAGGTACCTGTTTTAGCAAAGAAATTGCTCAGCCTATATCCTTGAAGAAAGGTAGATGCACCCTCTTATTTTAACACACTTTTTTAACTTGAGCACGTTATTCTTTGTGCCGCCGAAGGTGCGCGTTGATGGAGCCCAGGGGTCTCTGTCTCTGTCTCTGTAGCACACTGCCTGGAAACCTGTTGGTCTCTGGTTGAACACTTGAGCTTCCACATGAATAACCTTTTCGGAGCGCCCTGGTCCTGGGTGACAGTGACAGCGGCCCTCAGCTTGTGTGTGTGGGTTTAGATGCCTTTCAAATCCTGGTCTCTCAGGATAAATGCTTCAGACCGGGAGAGGCAGAGAGGCTCTTTTAGGCAGTGCCGTTATTTTGTCTGGTTTTCTTACTGTTTTTATCATGAGTGTCTCATGACAATGAGAATTTAGGAATAGACATTTTTAATTTTTGAGACTTTGAAAGCTTTTATTGTTTTTTCCCATTACCATTTATGCCCCTATAACCTCTTCCACTTTCTCCAGCTCCCCTCCCCCTGCAGCTACCACACCACTGTCCGCGTCTGTGGGTTGGATCCCCCCTTCTTTCTCCCAGTCCCGCCCCGAGCTGTCAGTCTGCTCTCTATCCAAGCCAGTCAGAGAAAGACAAGTTCCGTGTGATTTCACTCATATGTGGAATCTAGTAAATAAACCAAGCCAACAAGAGAAATATTGAAAAGGAACAAAAAATAAAAAAAATATTAGCTGTGTCTGAAGAATCTTAGACCAGTGCACCTTGCAAAGATTTTCTAGAAGAGTTTAGGAAATAACCAAACATTTTTGAGGGAGATGCTTTAAGTATGAAAAGACAGCATTTTTGTTCCTCTTGGACTTAGCTTTGTGTGAAGTACATTCCTCTAGTAATCTACCCTTGGCAATTTCTGAATCTCTGAAATTCTAACTTCTTTCTCTTCCTGTGTCCATTGTTTGTATTGCCTTTTTGGGATTATCAGAGGGCGTTCGAATTTAATTGACATTTTCTCATTACATGCACCTTTTTTCCATCACTGTGTTAGTGAAGGATATCACTTTCATGTGCCATTAAGAATAATACTAATTGTTGCTTTATAGGGACACAGCATACACCATTTAGGAGAGACCACAGTGCCTGTAGCTTCCAGGGTGTGGTGATGAGGCTGAGCTCACCCAGAGCCAGGTTACAGCAGAGCTCCTTCAACTCACCTGATCAGACCAAGGACCAGTGTGGCTCCGAGTCAGGACACAGAGCCTAGTTGACATTTCGGGGAGGAATTTTCGGACAACTTTGGGTTTTCTCTGCACTCAGGGTGGCGGCCGTACCTTGCTCAAACCCTCGCCACTGAAAAGTGAACTCAGCCAGACCTGTACAACAGTGTTCTTCCTGACAGGTGAGCTGTACTCACACCTGCACGATGAAGACACCACACCCCACAGTGATGCAGCAGCTTTTAAACTTTTCTTTAGCAGTTTCTCTCCCTGTCTCCCTGTCTCCCTCTCTCGCTCGTTCTCTCTCACTCAGTCTCAGGCCCAATTCTCTCTCCCACTCAGCATCTCCACAGACACGTGGCTCTAACCGAACACACACACTCTTCGCCCCAACGGTCCAGCCACCTCACAGCTTTGTTTTCTCTGTGTTCTCACAACACATTCACTTCAGAGGATCCTTCCTGACCTCCTCTTCCCAGCTGACCTTCCGTCTTTGCCCCCCTCCTCTCTCTCTGTGGTGCTCAGTATTCTTCCCGTGCCCTGTGGGTTTCCTTCCCATTACTTACGGTAATTTTAATTCTGTGCTCATTTGTTTGATTACTTGTTTAATGTTATTCTTCTACACTGGACTTCAAGCTCTGTGGTGGCAGAAGTGTCCATGTTCTCCTGTTGTATCCCCAGCAACTGCCCTAGGCCTTCTGTGTGGCAGGTGCTCATAAACCTGTGTTGGCTTCGTGGATAGATTGATGCATGGTAGAGCAGGTGGATAGTGGGCACGTGGATGGGTGGGTGGACGCATGGATGGGTAGGTCATGGGTAGTCCATTTTGGTTGCTTTTAGGGAGGCAGTATGGTGGCATGTTCATCACAGTGTGTGGGCTTGATTACCAGTTCCATTTCTTACCTGTGTGACCTTGAGCAAGTGGCTTCAGCGCTGTCTCAGAAAACTGGAGAAAACATACACGATAGGATGATTTTGAGGAACAAATGAGATCATCCATATAAAGCATTTAACCAAGTACCTAGCACAGAGCAAAGTATCAAACGGTAAGTGGGGTAAACTGAAATCATCGATTTGTCCTGACGGTCTTGTTAGAACAAGTAAATACTCTTCCATATTAGACTAAGGTAGGACAATTTTATTATTTCTATTTGCAATACAATTTGGGGAGACTTAGACTGAGCAAATTAGAATAACTCCTTGAGTGAATGGTCAACTCATTTTCCTTCTTCCATCAAGTTTCACCACCCCGAATGAGTAGCAGAGTTGCTGTTACACCCTGAACTTTTCCCTCCCCACAGCTGCGCCCCATGGCGAGTGAGGTACCGCCATACCCCCTACAGGGCCCACAACACATGTGTTTCACTTTTTAAAGTTAAAGAAAACCCATACCTGCCGAGTGTGCTACGAAGAAAAAAAATCGGCTTGATTTTACTTGTTCAACCTAATGATCCTGGGAGGGAGCTTCAGTCCCCCCATTTGACAGCTAAGGAAACCGGGCCTGGGCTAATTAAGTGAACTGCCGATTCACTGCAACAGGCACACTGAGCGCTTGCTCTGTGCCAGGTGCTCTGGGAGCTGCAGAGAAAAGCAGGGCTGCGGTTGGGCTCTCCTGGAGTCAGGTTCGGCAGGAAGAAAGAAAACACACGAGCCGCCAGCAGGCACCGGGAGCCCTTCGTACCAGCTTCTGCAGTTCCAGAGGCTGGTGGAGGAAGTGAGGGCTAGGACTTCTGTCCTTGTAAGTAGGAATCAAAACAGCTGACAGGAGAGACACCCGACCTCGAGGCCCAATAAAGATCTTCGCAAGCATGACAGCCGTTGCTGAAGCGCCAAGGCTTTCCCACTTGCTCACTGTCACAACAGGAAAACTAATTGCCCCCAGGCTCCTTGATTATCTGCAGCCCAGCTGCTGCTTTGACCACTTGAAAAATGAACAGGCCTCCTCACAGGAGGTTCGTTTGCAGGAACTGGTGGAGTTATTGCCGCATGGCTGCCGGCCCTTGGGCCCCTGGTGCTGCGGGGTCGTAGGTATCGCAGGTGGTCTTCTTGTCTCATTTCCTCCTTTACGTAACCACCGTGCACTTTGTGGACTTTTGTTCCTCACTGGGGTAGGAAGGCAGTACTTCTCATTATTTAGGCTTCTGCAGATCAAATTCACCGAACTTAATTTCTCCATCTGCAAAGTGGAAGTAAAAGCAATCTTAAAACCTGCCTTCAAGGGTTGCCAACAATTAGTTGAAAATGGGGAGTCTGCTTCATTTTTTTTCTCTTGATTTATATGCTGGTTGGAGGGAGACAGACTATGCACAAGCAGATCACTCCGTAAAATGTCAGGTGGCGAAAAGAGCTGGGAAGAGAAACAAAAAGCAGGCTGGCGAGAGTAGGGTGGGGAGCCATCTCCGGGGAAACAGAAGGTTGCCTGACACAGCAAGGGGTCAGCATGTGGGTTCCAGAGGGAAATGGGCCACATGGACTCAGCGGCATGAGACCTGTGCGCAGGCTTTGGGACCAGGCCGTGTTTGGCTTGTGGGAAGAGTGAGAAGGAAGCCAGTGACCAAAGGGGAGCTGAGTGAACGAAGGGGAGTTGGTGCATTAGTCAAGGGAGGTCGGGAGCACAGTGGTATTTCAGACCTTACAGAAGCTTCTGGCCACAGCAAGAATTGTGGGATTTCTTCTGAGTGAAGTGGACGGCCATGGAGGTCATTGGGCAGCAGTCCAGCACCATGATCTGATTGATGCTCAGAAAGACTCTGCTTGCTGAGGGGGGGGTCGGTGCTGAGAGAAGGCAGAACGGAGTCGGGAGAGCGGTTGGGAGGTGTGGGTCTGAGCGGCAGTGGGCGTGCAGCTTCTGAGACACTAAACTGTGAGGTCGAATGGGAATCTAGAGTTTCCAAGGGTCTCGGAGAGCTGAGGTAGACACAGGGATTGGCTAGTACGCTCCCCACAGGTGGATGGTCAGGACCTTCTCCTCCGGACCCTGGGCAGCTAGTGCAGATGAGGACCGAGGGGAGGTGGGGTCACACAGGAGGAGTCACCAGGCCTTGAGCCTGAGAGTGAGCCATCTGTGCATGACCCCATGATATCAAGTAAGGGTTTCTTTTGGGGTCAGTACACACGTAAAGAATGTCGCTGAAATATGGTATAATTGCTTCCAGAAAACGAAGTCTCAGACCAGAAGAAAGATGAATTTCTCTCACAAAACAAAGATTGTATACCATTCTTGGGGACGGGGACTGAATCCAGGATCATGGAAAATAAAGACTAGAATTTTCTTTGGCCTGCTTGAGTTGTAGTGCATACACATCGACCCTGGTGCACATCACAAGCCTTCGACAGAGTGTCTTAGCACAGTAAGGACTCACCACTTGGTTTCACACTGCAGGAGTGACAGAATGGGATGGCAGCGAGAGGGCACCACTTCTCAGCATTTCCCCCGCCAGCCAGGGCTTTGTTATAGTCAGAACTTCCAGAATTAGGTCTCGTCAGTGTCCTCTCTCTGACAATCAGGTGGTGCCAGAAAGCCTGTTTGGAGGCCTCCTTGCTCCTCTGTAGCTACAGTGCCGAGCCAGGTAAAACAAATTAGGAGGAGGAGCGCTGGGACATCAGTCACACCAGGAAGGTCATTCATTAAGACCGGCAGGGACCATCACCTTGTCATCCTCCTGCCCTGGCTGAGCTCCAGGCTGTAATCACGTTCCATCACCCCATAAATCCCCATGTGGCTTTTGCAGGAGAAGAAATTGCTGCTTTTCCATCGTTCTCCACAATAGCTTTTTCTTTGCAGTGCTTGGAATTAGTGCTTGGAAGGAGGTGGACATTTGTAAAGTGTTGCCAGACATCATCTATTAGGTGCACTCTTAGGTCATGTCCAAGCTGGGGGATAACCTACTTCTTCTGTGAATGAGAGGCGTGTCTTAGGACCTGTCTGATTTCTGCTGGCAGGATTTTTTTCTTAATTTAAAGTTATGTTTTTGTGGCTTGGTCATTAGGGACAGAAATGTGTAATTCTCTGAGGAGGAAAATAGGAATGCCAAAGCATGCTAATCAAAGGTGCCCATATCTGCTGTTTTTCACTTGTTCCTTCAAGATTTAACTTAAAAATAGACAGAGTGTAATGTCTGTGCCGTACTGCGTGGGTCCTCCAAGAACTAAAGGTGTTTCAGTCTCCGTGGCTGGCGGGCTGGTCAATGCAAGCCTGCAGCACCTACAGTGGTGTATGAAGTGGGTCCATCTAACGTGTTCTCTGCCTACTTGCCAGGCCCTTGATTTTGATGAGTAGATCTAAATAGTACATTCTTAATTAGATGAAGAGTAGGTGTAATTTAAGGCCCAGGATACACTGAATACAGTGCGGTACCCTGGATTGAATAATAGAAGGGAGGGAGGACAATAGTGGACACATTGAGGAAATCCAAATAAATTCTGTAGTTAATGGTCACATTTCCCATAAAAAGTATTGTGCCAATGTTAATTCCATAGTTTCATTGAATGTAACATGATCACGTAAGATGTATTAGAAAAAGCCGTGTGATGGGTATAGAGAACACTCTATTATCTACAAGGCTCTACTGTAAACATAAAATTATTTCAAAATAAAAGTTAAACAAAAGCAGGTACACTATAGAAGGAGATGGTCTGTCGGTGTTTCCTGAGCCTTTCAAATCCTGCCCTAGAGGCAATGCCCCAGCGCACGTGAGTGCAGTTCAGTGAGAAACATCAATGGGAGACTAATGCTGGGGCAGCTGCCCAAGCCACAAGCAGCCAGCAGCCCACGAGGAGGTCTGGGTTGGCCTGCACTGTGTGAGAGAGGACACTGAGGCTCAGCGCAGGAGAGAACTCCTCCCAAACCAACAGTTTGCAATAGTGACCTCAGCACGCCTGCCCTCATCCAGGGAGCTGGGACTCATTCCTTTCAGTCCGCGACTGGCCATTCTGTAACTCTGATCTCGGAACATTTCCTGTGCTTCTCTGCTTCTCTGCTTCCTCATTTATACAATGATAGGAAGGTTGGGTTTGATGACCCTTAAGGCTTCTTCCAGCTCCAAAATCCTCTGACTTGCTTCCCTCCCTATAAAGTACTTTTTAATTCAAATGTTGCCATTCACTTTTTCTATCCAAGACTCATTTCAAGGAATCCTTTCAAGACTTACGGAAATAACCTTTTGATTTTGGGCTTATGTGACGTTTGAGTTCTCATCCCCATTCATTTCTTGTCCTGAATCATCCTGCCAACTCCTTATTTCTGGCACGACATTTACCAGTTCCACAAAGT
>VMDR010031800.1:0-11923 GCA_007922815.1 Macrotus californicus | reverse complement strand
TTCTTATTCCCTGTACCTTTTCCCTCTCTCCCCACCCTCTCCCCTGATGATAACCCTCCATGTGATCTCCATTTCTGTGATTCTATTCCTGTTCTAGTTGTTTGCTTAGTTTGTTTTTGTTTTTGTTTTAGGTTCAGTTGTTAATAATTTTGAGTTTGTTGTCATTTTACTGTTCATAGTTTTGATCTTCTTTTTCTTAGATAAGTCTCTTTAACATTTCATATAATAAAGGCTTGGTGATGATGAACTCCTTGAACTTGACCTTATCTGGGAAGCACTTTATCTGCCCTTCCATTCTAAATAATATCTTGGCTGGATAGAATAATCTTGGATGTAGGTCCTTGCCTTTCATGACTTGGAATACTTCTTGCCAGCTCCTTCTTGCCTGCAAGGTTTCTTTTGAGAAATCAGCTGACAGTCTTATGGGCACTCATTTGGAGGTTGCTGTCTCCTTTTCTCTTGCTGCTCGTAAGATTTTCTCTTTATCTTTCATCTTGGGTAATGTAATTATGATGTGCCTTGGTGTGTTCCTCCTTGGGTCCAACTTCTTTGGGACTCTCTGAGCTTCCTGGACTTCCTGGAAATCTATTTCCTTGGCCAAAGTAGGGAAGTTCTCCTTCATTATTTGTTCAAATAAGTTTTCAATTTCTTTCTGTTCCTCTTCTCCTTCTGGCACCCCTATGATTTGGATGTTGGTATGTTTCACAATGTCCTGGAGGTTCCTAAGCCTCTCCTCATTCATTTGAATTCTTGTTTCTTCATTGTGATGTGGTTGAATGTTTCTTTCTTCCTTCTGGTCCACACCATTGATTTGAGTCCCGGTTTCTGTCCCATCACTGTTTGTTCCCTGTACATTTTCCTTTATTTCACTTAGCATAACCTTCATTTTTTCATCTAATTTGTGACCATATTCAACCAATTCTGTGAGTATCCTGATTACCAGCGTTTTGAACTGTGCATCTCATAGGCTGGCTATCTCTTTGTCACTTAGTTGTATTTTTTCTGGAGCTTTGATCTGTTCTTTCATTTGGGCCAATGTTTTTGTCTCAGTGCGCCTGTTACTTAGTAAGTGGTGGAACCTTAGATGTTCACCAGTGCGGGGCAACCCGCATCACTACATTGTGATGCTGTGTGTGGGGGAAGGCCCAAGAGGGAACAATGCCACTTGCTCCTCTCTCTGCCGGTTCTCAGTCACTTCCCCCGCTACCCGCAATCAAATTGGGCCCTTCTGGTGCTGATTCCTGGGTGGGCAGGCTTGTGCATGTTCTAGGACCCTGTGGGTTTCTCCAGCAAGCTCTCCCGTGAGGCTGGGAGTTTCTCCCTCTGCTACCACCTCAACCCCCACAGATGTTTTCAATCAGAGGCTTTTCTTTCCCCACCGGGACCCTGGGTTTTGGGATCTGTCTTGCTCCCCAGTTGTTCCTCCCAGTTTATCCTCACATGGGTGTGAGATCTGTCCAGTCTGCCAGCGGCAGCCTTGCCGCTAGATCTCCCTGCCCAGCTGCCTGTCTCCACCCCTCCTACCAATATGGATGAATGTTTCTTCTTTAACTCCTTGGTTGTTGGATTTCCATACAGTTTGATTTTCTGTCAGTTCTAGTTGTTTTTTGTTTTTAAATTTGTTGTTGTCCTTCTTTTGGTTGTGCGAGGAGGCACAGTGTGTCTACCTATGCCTCCACCTTGGCCAGAAGTCCTGCATCTCTCTACATTTTGCTTGTTAGTTCAGTTTGTTCATTAGATTCCACCTATGAGTGAAATCACATGGTATTTGTCTTTCTCTGACAGGCTTATTTCACTTGGCATAATGTTCTCCAGGTCCATCCACGCTGTCGCAAAGGGTAAAATTTTCTTCATTTTATGGCCAAGTAGTATTCCATTGTGTAAATGTCCCATAGTTGTTTTATCCCCTCATCTGTTGAGGGATACTTGGGCTGCTTCCATATCTTGGAGATTGTAAATAAAGCTGTAATGAATACAGGGGTGCTTATGTTCTTTCAAATTAGTGTTTTGGCTTTCTTCGAATATAGTCCTAGAAGAGGGATCACTAGGTCAAAAGTCAGTTCCAGCCTGGCTGGTGTGACTCAGTGGATTGAGTGCCAGCCTGCGAACCAAAGAGTTGCCAGTTTGATTCCCAGTCAGTGCACATGCCTGGGTTGCAGGCCAGGTCCCCACTGGGGGATGCTCGGGAGGCAACCACATATTGATGTTTATCTCCCTCTCTTTCTCCCTCCCTTCCCCTTTGTGTAAAAATAAATAAAATCTTTTTTTAAAAAAAGGCAGTTTCATTTTTAATATTCTGAGGTATCTTTATACTGCTTTCCACAGTGTGCACCAATCTGCATTCCCACCAGCAGTGCACTAGGGTTCCCTTTTCACCACATCCTTGCCAACACTTGTTTGTTGACTTGTTGATAATAGCCATTCTGACAGCTATGAGGTGATATATCATTGTGGTTTTAATTTGCGTTTCTCTGATAATTAATGATGCTAAGCATCTTTTCATATGTCTATTGGCCAGCTGTATGTTCTCTTTGGAGAAGTATCTATTCAGGTCCTTTGTCCATTTTTTAATTGGATCGTTTCATTTTTTTGGTGTTGAGTTTTGTAACTTCTTTGTAAATTTTGGATATCAACCCCTTATCAGATGTATTGGTGAGTATGTTCTCCCATTCAGTGGGTTGCCTTTTAATTTTGTTGATGATCTTCTTTGCTGTGCAAACACTTTTTAGTTTGACGTAGTCCCATTTGTTTATTTTTTTCTTTTGTTTCCCTTGCCTGGGGAGATATATCAGATAAAATATTGTTATGAAAAATGTCTGAGATTTTGTTGCCTATGTTTTCTTCTAGAATTTTTATGGATTCAGGTCTAATATTTAAGTCCTTAATCCATTTTGAATTTATTCTTATGTGCAGTGTAAGAAGGTGATCTAGCTTCATTTTTCTGCATGTATGTGTCCAATTTTCCCAACATCATTATTGAATAAACTATCTTTAGCCCATTGTATGTGCTTGCTCCCTCTGTCGAATATTAGTTGACCCTAAAGTTGTGGGTTTATTTCTGGGATGTGTTTCAAATAAGTACAGCTACAAGCAGACATATTCAAGTAAGCACACTCCAAGGCCAGTTTGGCTGTTAACAGCATTTGAAAATCCATCTCATGGAAAACTAGTTACCATTCACTAAAAGGACCTTCTAGTCTGTGAGACAAGAGGGTGGGGCTCTCTGTTGTGAGTTTATGAAAATCTTTTACAAAATCCACATGTGCAATACAAAGGTTTTGGAATTGGAAGCTTTTCTGCCAAAAAGTGTGTCTGAGAGAGAAAGGATGATGGTTGCAGATAACCTAGTGGCCCATTGTCTCAATAGTTTCATGACAAATATTCTTCTTTTAACTAAAGGAAATAATTCCACTCAAAGTTATATTCTAATTATTTGTCTATAGTTGAAAATAATCTCCAGATTATCTCTATCTTGTATGAAAAAAGAATTAATTCCTCATATAGTTGCATTTTTGCTCCAAATATATAACTATATAAAAATTCTAAGCCACATTTAAATTTCATTTGTTATAGCACTTAAGCATCTATTGATGGAAAAATTGATGTCTTGTTATTTCCTCTGCTTTTTATTTTTAGACAGAGTGAATGACAAATATAGCAAGCACAGTTTGTTTTTAAATTCAGATCAACAATAAGTAATTACAGTTCTTTATTTTAAATGTTGTGGTGTTTTCCAGGGGGAACAAAAATGCTTCATTTGTGACTCCAGATTTCCATACGATCCATACACCCAACCCAACAGCCACACCATTGAAAATGTGATTACAAATTTTGAACCAGACAGAGAAAAGAAGTGGTGGCAATCTGAAAACGGTATGATTAAGTTCCTTTCCAATGTTTTATTTCTTCATATTTTTAATGAGGTATGTTTCTATATGATTTTAACAGAGTCAGAGCCAGCAGTTATATTGGAACAGCAGTCACCAGAAGGCAGAGCCCTGTATAAGAACAGATTTTCTTTTTACTTTAAGAAAGATTATTTGTTTCTAGAGAAATAGAATTGTATTTTAAGCACATAACTCAGAATGTTTCACTCTTTCCATGCCAGGTAAGAAAATACCTCTGCATTCTTTTTTTCTTTGTAAAAAAAATAATAATAAGGAAGTTTATGAGGTATTGGTAAATAAAGCCCAACATAAAACACACGGATAAGTGGAATTAATAATGCCAGGGAAAGTCAAGAGTTCACACCATGTACTTTTTCCTTCCTCAACACATGAAGGAAGAGAGGTAGAGGGCATGTCGTTTCTTCCTGCAAGCCAAAGATTTTAATATGAAAATTGAATTGAAAGGATAGTTGGCTACTGACTGAAGTTCTTGCCTTTCTGGACTTGTGCCCTCCTCTGGTCATGAACAACTGCACCATTGGACCTCACCCTGGTGTTTCCTAGATGCCCACTCTAAGTGTGAGCCGACCAGGGATTCCTCATAGGCACCCAGCTCTGGGCCTTACATGCTTAAATTAATGCAGACCGGCTCACTCAGGATGGCCCCTCTTCCATACTGTTCTGCAACCCTAACCCCGCTCCCCAAAATGATTTCATTTGCCACATCTCTATACGTTGCACTTGGGGCTATAATCCCTCTATTTTCCTCAGAGGTGAACATATTTCCCTTAGGGGATTCTAGTGCCTTAGAGGGAGTGTGAGAAAAATCACACAGGATTGTTAGGGCAAGCACGGTGTGAGGCTATTTTTCCGTCCTCCATTGGGCAAGTACATGATTGGTGTCTACTAAATGCCAGTTCATTTTGGATCCTCATTATTGACTCTAGTTGGACTCTCCCTAATGAATGTGAGGCAATTTCTCCCACAAACACCTGTCTTCACTGGGGGTGGTGCCATTTTTGCTGTATAGCTCTTTTGACCCACATGTCCAGCATTTGCCCCACATCTCCCAGAGGGAATGCCCCTCTGTCCAGGCTCATTACATGGACAAGGGATCTTAATCAAGAACTTTGGAGAGGGGAAAGCAGATCTCCTTTCTAGAAAGGGTGAGGAGCCCTTGACAGAGCCTGGAATGTGGCTGCCCTCTGCCGCAACCCTTCCCCCAGCCATTCTCCCTGGAAGGTCGCTGCACCCCAGGACACTGCAGTCCAGCCTGTGTTCTGTAGAGCTTCACTGCCAGTGCCATAGCCCCGAGCTACATGTGGGTCTTGAGCACGAAAAGCCTGGCTCATTCAAATTGAGATGTGCTGCAAGTACAAAAACACCCCAGTTTTCTAACACTTAGTTTGGGGGGGAAACATATAATAAAACATTACTGATTTTAAAAATATTGATTATATACTAAAATGAGAATGTTTTTTATTTATTTTGTTAAATACATTAAAAATAACTTCACCTGCTTTTTTTTACTTGTATAACTATGGCTGCCAGAAAAATTTAAATGGCACACATGACTCATATTTCTATTGGACAGTGCACTTCAGAGAGATCAGGGCTTCCAAGGTGTCCAGACTGGAGCCAATCCTCCATGTCCATGCTGGAGAAGAGGACAACCAGTTACCTCAGTGCAAGTCTGGGCCTAGATGTGTCGGTCTCCTCCTCAGCCATGCAGGGGCCCACAGAGCCTCACTCCAGGGGAATGTTCCAGGCTGTGTTTTATGCTACCTAACAACAAAACTAGTTCTAATGATTGTTAGCAGCTCTTGGAAGCACAGAGTGTGTCGGTTTTACTGTGCTCTAGCTTGCTAGCTCGTGTTTGTGTGTAGTACGAATTTGAGTCCAAGGAAATGAGCCCTCTTGTTCCCCATATGGGAAATATCCTTGGTTGTATGGAATACTGCCACACTGTGGCCATAAGCATCACCACCAAAACATCGATGTGGTACAGTCTGAGTAAACCCTATGTTGCTCTCTCTCCCAAAGACCTTCCCTTGGGTGTGGAATGGCATGGGAAACCACCCCAGCAGACTAGGCAAGAGTGTTGGTCACTAGCATGTGATTTCAGAGGGTTTTGTTACAGACAAGCCAGAGTGAGGGATTAATATGATAAACAGGGGTCCCTCAAAATCATTGATTTTCTTCTTTCTGGATTTTTCTTTAGGTCTTGATCATGTCAGCATCAGATTGGACCTAGAAGCACTATTTCAGTTCAGCCACCTTATTCTGACCTTTAAGGTACAGATACGTAGGTTTGCTGCCCTTTTTATATACTTACCAAATGCTGGGCTTGCCTGGAATTTCACTTCCTCGCTTCCTTGCAGAGAACAAAAAGCTGTGCATCCAAACTCCAGCTTTGTCATCCGGTTGTTTGTTCTTGAACAAAAACACAATACCACTGCTCATTAATTAATAACTTATATGGTCCACAACAGTAAAAAAAGTCTTAGAATATGTAGCAAAAAGGAAATCAAGAAGCACTGGGGGTTAGAGGCCACAGAAATGAGGAAGAGATAACTTTGAGGAGAAAAGGCAGGAACTGGAAACTATTTAGGGAAATGTGGAAAGACTGTGATCAGAAAGGAAGAACAATTAAAGGGTCTTTGCTAAGGTTAGTGAGATGCCAGAGAAAATCTTGTGCTATAGTCATTCCCTAATCATTCATCAAAATTGTAATTTTGCTGTCAGGCCTGGTGCTAAGTTGTGGTAATTTAAAAAATGAATATGAAATGAAAAGTTATAAAAATGGAAAAAATCTTAGCCTTTGCCCTTAAAGAACTAACAGCCTGGTCATGATTTCAGCACATATATCAATTTAAAATTATAATACAGGGTGATAAGTGCCTGGACATAACGTAAGAATGGTGGGAAGTTCATTGACAAGGCTAACTCTGCTCTGGGGAACCAGGTAAACTTGGGGGTAGATTTTCAAGGATGCATAAGAGTTTGCCAGAGGAAAGGCATTCCAGGCCAAGAAAACTGCATCCAAATTGCTGTAAAATATCAATTACACTAGCTTTTTAAAAACCAGTATGTCATCTTCTTTCAATGATCAAATCACATGGCCATAAACGTTTTTAAAATGGAATTAGGCTATAGGGCAAAATATGTGCTCCTAAATGCCTGCCACTTTGGGGAAGAGATTTTGGTAGGTTCTTTGTATAGTGATTTTAAAGGGTACAAGGAAGGTTTAAAAACATAGAGTTAGAAAATTTAAATATTCAATCTGAAGTGAGTAACAAAATCTTCTTTTGTGAAGCATCAAAAGTTAACTAATTTTTCCACAGACTTTTCGTCCTGCTGCGATGTTAGTTGAACGCTCCACAGACTATGGACACACCTGGAAAGTGTTTAAATATTTTGCCAAAGACTGTGCCACATCCTTTCCCAACATCACATCTGGCCAGGCCCAGGGAGTGGGAGACCTTGTATGTGACTCTAGATATTCGGATATTGAACCCTCCACTGGTGGTGAGGTAGCATTTCCTTTCTTGGATTTCTTTGATATAAAATAACCCATTTTTTTGTCAATGTGGTTAATTGAGATGAAAACAGTTTAGGTAGTGTTTGCTGAAATAGACCTTGAGTGGCTGGTCTTTAACAATGGTAGAGTTTAAATTGAAATGAGTCCTGAATTAATCTCAAATTCAGAAAAATGATAAATTCCTTCTAAGAAATAATCCTGCACAGAGAGACCAGCTGAAGGTGGGCAGGCACTGGAAGCCAGGCTGGGCACCGGGGCCTGGGGAATGCAGGGGAAGAGCATCTGTTTCTAACCCTTGTAAGGGAGCACCTAGGCTAGTGCAGCTCTGGACTAGTTGTCTCATCTCCTTGCTGCATAAACAAGCCCTCAGCTGGGATCTGCCAGGAGTATCCCCTGAGCAAAACTGGTAACTGGCGGGGGGTCTGGGTAAGAGTGGGGTTGGCAGTATCACCTTCTCAGTTCTAGGAGAAGGGATTGAGGCAGACAGCAGCTCCAGAATTCCCTGCCAGATCCAAACTGATGATGACTCGCTGAACTGTGGCCCCATAACCCCACCCCAGCCCAGAGCAGGGGCCCTTTTTACCTTTGGAATCACAACTTCTGCCTTCACGGACCACTTGTGCATAAAGAGCCAGCATGACTGTTTATGGCTTTCATTTTCCTTCTTGGTACTTTTATTCACATGAGAAGCTAACACTAACCGGTCCCCTATGCTACCTGAGAGGCAAGAGCTCAGCCTGCTTGTAAGATCAGGATCTCTTCTTTAAGAGTACACTATTTAACAATAACATTTTGGGGTAAAATAGTTTAAATTTACCTACATTTGTTTTACAGGTTGTTTTAAAAGTTTTGGATCCCAGCTTTGAAGTAGAAAACCCATACAGCCCCTACATCCAGGGTATGAATTGCTTTATATTTTTCACATCAATTTCCTTTCTAAAATCTCACATTAGGCATATTCCCTGTCATTACATTTCTGTAGCTCATTAAGGGGATGCCAGTCAAGAAGGACGCCTTGAAGTGATACAACCTAAATGCACTTTCATTCATTATTTTTATTATCTCCCTTTCTCTAGACCTTGTTACATTAACAAACCTGAGGATAAACTTCACCAAACTCCACACCCTTGGGGATACTTTGCTTGGAAGGAGGCAGAATGATTCCCTTGATAAATACTACTATGCCCTGTATGAGGTGGTGGTTCGGGGCAGCTGTTTTTGCAATGGCCATGCTAGCGAATGTGGCCTGACGCAGATGGTGCGGGGAGATGTGTTCAGCCCTCCTGGAGCGGTGAGTTTCTTATCCAGAAGAGCAGTCGGCTCTCCCACCTTCCCTTCACTGTCCTGGTGCTCCATGTAGATCGACTTTTCTGTGGGGATATACAACATGCCAGCCTGGTCGGGACAGGTATGATTCAGTCTGGCCTGACAGGCCATCTGGGGACCTTCAGTTCTCTCTCCAGGGAGTCTTGTGAATCTTTCCATGGATAGGCCATCCTGAACTCATGACCAGAATTTATAACTTGTGATTTTAAGATAGCCCATTTTGCTCTTTGTGTTATTTGTTTTTTAGGGAATGGAGATTTGGTAGGGAGGACTCATAATTTCCCATGCATTTGCTTACAAAAATGTATTAAAGGTCTGTTGTACTCCATGCCAAGGTGTGTGAATAGTACTTGCTATTGTAAAGATGGTCACTCCAAGTAACATCTTACACTATGAATGACTATGCCCTCCATCCTTGGGACTAGTCCTAAAGAGTGATGTAGTAGAAGAATTGCATTTTCATGCAGAGTCCTGGGGGTGTGTCTACTAAATAACTTTAAACTATTAGTTATAGTCAGACAAGGCTTGATGTTGGGGCTATTGCACCTTCTCACTCAGCTACCTCCATGTTTCACTGGAGATAGAACTTCTCCCTTTGAACTTTGACATTCAGGGCATTTTGTAGAGAATCACACACCTTTCTCTAATTTCTTTCTGTTTTCTAATTCCCTCTTTTCTCTTATGCTTCTAAACCACCCTGGACACACACACACACACACACACACACACACACACCATCCTATCCCTCATTTTACTGAGGGCTGCAGTGTGCTGCCCTGAAACTAGCAGTCAGACATACCAAAAAAAATTTTTACTGTAAATCTATACTAAACATCTTAAATTTTTAAATTGTAAAAGATAGTTAAGCAAATAATAATAGATAGTCCAGGTTGGTATTGTAACTAACATAGAGGAAACAAAGTCTCAGGCCTATGGCCTGGTATTTCGTTTCCCATTTAAAGAACTCCAGCATCCTCAGAGATGAGCCCTCTTTTCACACTGTTTGTGAATCACACAACACAGGTTCACGGTCGGTGTGTCTGTCAGCACAACACAGATGGCCCAAACTGTGAGCGGTGCAAGGACTTTTTCCAGGATGCTCCTTGGAGGCCAGCTGCGGGCCTCCAGGACAGCTCGTGCAGAGGTGAGTGGAGAAGAGTTCTCCCCACAGACGGAGTGTGTCTGTGCTTCCTTATTTTGGAGAACATTTGGTTCGTCCGGACTGCAGGCAACAAACCTGTGGCTCCCAGCTCCAGCTCAGTGATAAGCCAATGTCTCCCATTGTCTCACATGGAAGAATCACCAACGCCTCAAACCTTCACACCAAAAATTAACATTAATTTGAAAAATGAAACAATATACATGTTGGGTGGCCCCTTTCCGGAGGAGGGACAGAGCCATGTAATAATATCAGTGGGGATGCCAATCCAGGAATTGGGCGAGTGTTAGATTTGGTACAGAGACCCCCACTGTTTTCCCGAAAAATCGTACATTGCATGAGTGTGAACTTAAACTCATATGTCAGATAGTAGGAGAAATGACATCTAGGTTCAAGTTTGACAGGCCATTGTACCTTTTACAAACTATTTAGACTAACAATGTGGAGGATTTTTATAATGTGTTTGCTGCCTCTAAATTTTGATAAATTTTCAAACTAACTTGTTATTCAGTTTTGTTTCCCAAACTTGAGAAAAATAAGATTTAGGGGAGTAAGGTCACTAGAAGAGCCCACGAAAAAGCCTCACCCATGAGTCACAGTATACAAAACCCAGCAAGTGTTTATGCTGTTTACAGGAAAGAAGAAAAACTACCCCAACAAGATGAACAGCACAGATAGACATTACCACAAAGACAAACAAATTCCTCCAAACGGACTGCCTTCCCTCTACTGCTCTGTCTGCGCCCCAGCTGGGCTGTAAATGCCCCCCCCTCCAGCTCTCCTGCCCGTAGAGGAGAGGTGGAATGAGCCTCTGTTTTAATGAGAATCCCAGTGCCTACAGCACATGTGATATAAAAAAATTCAAATTTACAAAGTATGTAAAAGTATTCTTTACTGAACGACAACAAAAATATTGCACTTCAGGGCTTCTAGATTATGCAAGTGATTTACTGTTGTTACTTGATTTTTAAAAATACCTATAGATTAAACGTTTGGGGAACACATTTTATGGCATCTAGAGCACTATAAGAGTACTAGGAAGATCTTTTGAAAACACCTAATTTAACTGTTTGTATACATGGTGTGTCCATAAAAAGAAGGTGGAGTGGCTAGGAAGGAGGAGCAGAGGACGCACGGATTAGAGGGTGGAATGCCAGCCCGGTTACTCCCAAAACCTGGGTGAATCTCTCATAACTCCTCTCCTTTCCCAGCTTGTAGCTGTAACAGCCACTCTGACCGCTGTCACTTCGACATGACCGTGTACCAGGCCAGCGGCGGGGTCAGCGGGGGCGTGTGCGAAGACTGCCGGCACAATACCGAGGGGCAGCACTGCCATCGCTGCAAACCCCTTTTCTACAGGGACCCAGTCAAGGCCATCTCGGATCCTTACACGTGCCTTCGTGAGTCCCCCGCCTCTGGCCGCATCCTTCCAACTGGTTTGAGAAATGTTGAAGGATCGAGTCTCATTTGGGCTGCCCATCCCTGCTCAGTTTAGCAGCATCTGCAAACGGCTCTCCTAGGGGGAGTGGGGATTGCAAAATCACCTGGACTCTGAGAGCCTTTCTTTCACTGAACAAATTGGGCCAGATAATCCTGGTCCATCCCCGCAGTCTTGCTGGAAAATCAGGAAAATATTCTAGATTCAGTCAGCAGGGGGCGGATGGTTTCAGCGCCTTCACACACCTGGAATTTCCAGGAGGTCAGCTCCAGCAAGTAGTTAACTACTGAAATTAGCCACATGTGACTAGCTGTAGATAATTTAAATTTGTTGTTAAGATGCATGAGCTATTACCTGGCTTATGTTTTCTTTTTTTCAACCTTAAAGAAGTTTCATTTTATCTTTAATTTCAACTTTTATTTTTTAAATATATTTTATTGATTATGCTATTACAGTTGTCCCATTTTTTTCTCCTCTTTATTCCCCTATGGCCTCTACCGCCCCTCCCACCAGCATTCTCCCTCCCTCTCTTTAGTTCATGCCCATGGATCATTCATATAAATTCTTTGGCT
>VMDR010031799.1:0-11920 GCA_007922815.1 Macrotus californicus | reverse complement strand
TCAGAGTCATTCCTGGCCACAACCTAATTTTATTTTATAATTGTAAACATGTGATATTAGTTTTTAAATTATTTTGGAGACCTGAGAAGCAATCTCAAGGGTTACTGCCAAGTTAGTGTTGTAGAAAACTCACATTTTCTACAGATTCTATGTTAAAAACATTGCCTAATGGGAAGCAACCAGAAACTTCTGGAGTCCACTATAAAGGGAGAAAAACTAATTTGGGAAGGAAAGGAGAGTGCCTTGCCTAAATGGTTATATTGAACAAAAACAGTACAATATACAGATGATGTATTATAGAACTGTACACCTGAAACCTATACAATTTTATTAAGCAATGTTACCCCTAATAAATTCAATTTTAAAAAGTACATATCCAGAAAAATAAAATAAAATTGAATGGTATATAATTCAGGGAATGGGGCAGGGGAAGAATCACATTCAAACAGGTGAGAGAGAAAGAAGCAAAGCGGGAAAGCTTTGAGGAGACTGAAATAAGCAGCGTTTGGTACCACATGGTCCCTTTGATGTGGAGGAGAGTTCATCGATGGCAATAAGGTGCGGTGAGCAAAAGAAGGGAAAAGCCAAGGGGCTTGGCTGAGTAAGGTAGAAGCAGTCCGACCTTACTGAGAACACGGCAGCAAACAGGTAAGAATCTTTAATCCACCAAAAAAACTTAAAACAAGATGTTTATTTCACACTTGCTCTGGGATTACACTGGACATGCTCATTTTCCTGTGTTTCTTCATTTATAAATACAAATATAAACACCAATCTAACTCAGATTTATCGTAGGGGGGAAACACAAATAAATAGAATTGCAAAGCATTTTGAAACAGGAGGTAAATCAGCATCCTTTCCTGGATTTTCTGAGTATTAATGACCAAACTATTTCTTTCTTCAAATATTTCCACTAGATATTAATCAGCCAACATTTATAGCACATCTAATAGGGTTTATGTTATATGTGGTGTATTCGAAGGCATAGAAGTAGGGAAAACATAAAAATATCCCTCTCTTTAAGTCTTGAAGTACATGACAAAATCCCTTGCACGTATTATTCACTTCATAAATATTTGCTGAGTTACTTCAATTTTTATAGGAAAAGATTAAGGAGCATTTATTTACAAGGCATTCTTGTTAAGCAATCAGGACAAACATCACGTATTTCAAACCAAAAGCAAATGAGCGCTTCATGGATGCTACAATGTGGGAGTCTCGGTCAAATGAAAGGAGACCCAAAGGGTGGTTCTCTCAGGCACTGAGGAACCTGATGCTAACCCAGAGCAAAGCCCAACATCCACAGGTGGTTTTGTTTCTGGAAAAATAAACAAACATCAACTTATTTTCCATAGCAAAAAAAAGAATTGCAAAGTCCAAAAGGAAATTTAACCCCATCTTCCAGGGAAAAATATATTTCCTATAAGAAATAATCCAGTGGGAATTAGAATTCACGTTTATGTGACTGAACAAATCAAAGTAAATAGACTTTCATTTGAAAATTGTGTCTGCTTTAACGGTGAGAGCTACGATTCTACACTTTTTCCCTCAACTTGGTAAATGGCTGATTAAAACGTCATCACCAGGTTAGGTCTTAATTTAAGCTCCGTAAGATGATCTTCATATTTATTACCAAACTACTGAGCAGGTTCTGTTACACTGAGCTAATTAACTATAAAACGCACAAAGAGCTGCTATGAAGATGGAAGCCACTGGACTGGCTCACTGATCTGCTGTCTGGCACATGTGCAGTTCCATGCCAGGAGGACTGCCAAAGTCCCTTGTATAGCAAGTTGCTGGAGTGACCAGGGTATGGTCTTGTTCCAAATGCATGCTGACAACATGACTGGTGGGCTGAGATGCCGACAATGAATGGAGGTCAAGGCCAGATTAGCGGCGAGAACAGGAAGAACATTATTTGACCAGAGGGTGTCGTAGCTAAAGCTAGGGAAAAAGCCAAGACACACTGGATATGGGATTTCATTATCTGCAATGGTTCACATAGCCCCAAGTCAGGGATTGATGGGGCCATCAATCAGCTGCTTTGAGTGGGAGCTAGAGTCTGCCAGGACTCCGAGTGCCTGACAGGCAGTGCTGTCAGCAGAAGCTCAGTGGTGTGGTCAGATCCTCCACGGGGGCCGGCTCCTTCTTCTCACTTGTGGCATCTTACTTGTTCTTCAGGAGCCCTGCCAGCTCCAGGGACTATGAAAGAGCTTGAAAGCTAGAATCTCAGGAGAGATGTGAATTCCCTTCTCACATCCTTTCCCGCTCCTGCTCCATTCAGACACCCCCATTTCCATCATATTCAGCTTCCAGCCCTTCCTCAGTTTAAGCACATGTCCTATCCTTGGTGAGAAGCCAAGAACTTGACTTATTTTTCAACAAGGCCCTTTCCAATGGAGAGTTTCTCGCACCCGTTGACTTGATTTTTTTAATATAAGTTACATTATGTAAGACCATTCAGCTTTCACACTTGGTGTATCATCCTAAATTGGAAGCCTCTTGGTTCTTCTTTCCTTGTCTTTGGACTTCATGCTCCCTTAATCTATTTAAAATGATAATATAAGATTTCAGGCCTTGCTTTTATGAGAGGTGGGATAGCATAGTGGTTGAGAATACAGACTTAGACTGCCTGTGTTCAAATCCCGGCCTTATCATTTACTGGGCATGTATTGGGCAACTTGCTTAACTCTTTCGCAATTCCATTTCCTCTTCTATAGCTAGACATAAGAGGTATCTACCTTATAAGGTTCGTACTTGTAAAGCACTTAAAACAATGCCTGGTACACTCCATAAACATGAGCTTATATTACTCTCCTGGAAAAAGTTTGCTCTCTGACCGGTATCTTTCAGGTTCCTGTTGCCCAGCTGAGGTTCCAATGCTGCTCCTGTCCCCCATCATCTCTGCCTTGGGGCTGCTGATGCCTCCACACGACATTTCTTCTATTATGGAGTGATCTTGATTAACAATAAGAACTCTATTTCCTATCATGCTAAACTCTTATTTAGAAGATGGTTTCAGTGTTTCAGCAATGGGGGAAAAAGTGTCCAGGACAAGTTTCACAACATGCATTTAATGAAAGAAAACAGGAGAATCCATGTTTCACAACCCTCAGGCTAGCACTTTATCTAAATTATTCTGCCCTTCGGAAGCTTTATTAGTGTTTGCTCTTTATGGGCAGACACTGTGCACTCCTATTATATTCCAGATGGGGATGAGAAACAGAGTGTCCCTGCATCCCTCTTACTGAGCGTTTGCACAGATGAACAAAGCAATTCTCACAAGAAATCAGAGAAAAGAGTAAAGCTTGGAAATGTCATAAAGAAACTAAATTTTCCTGACATAAATGTCAGTGACTCTGATCTCAGTTCCAATCTGCATTTATTGTTCTGCTGTTTCAATTATAAGAAAATATATGACAAAGCTAGCTACTGCTGGGTGATCCAATGACAGATTTTTCCATTCTGAATGTCAGCTCAGGAACACTCTTTTAATCACGAGATACATTTGATTGACATCCTCAGTGATTAGTAGACATTTGGTCCATGTGGAAAGGTCCTCGCATGAAAAGACAAACGGCAGAGCCGTGAACAACCCATCACCCAGGTTCTTGGTGGTTCCACTCAAATATGGCCGCCAACCTCACAGCTATACCTACAGAATGAAATCCATATCAGTGTAACTTTTCAGAGCTAGAACAAATACCGAGCCACTAACCAGGTTGAGTTATATGTAGAGCTCTTGAACAAAGTGGGGGTTAGGGTCGCCAATCCCTCATAATCAACAATCCGTGTATAACTTCTGAATTTCCAAAAACTTAACCACAGTTGTCCTTTAGTATCCACAGATGATTGGTTCAAGGATGCCCCATGGATGTCAAATTCCCTTATATGGGTGCTCAAGTCCCTTATATTGTATAAGATGGTATAGGACAATGCATACAGTTGGCCCTCCACACCTGCAATTCCCAACTGTGGGTGCCTAGCTCAGAGATGCAGAGGGCCGGCTGTATACTTATGGAAACAAATCTGTGTGTAAGCGGCCCTACGCAGTTCAAATTCATGTTGTTCAAGAAAGAGTCAGCTCTATGTGAGAGCAGCTGCTCATAGACATCAGAATAACCCCGCTGAACTTCATGATGAGAAGAACATGAGTCAATGTGAAATCCGGGAGTCCTCATGAATTACAAGAAAAATAATATCCATACAATTTTTTTTCACACAATTTGAACAAAACTCAGTGTTTGTATTCTGTAACTAATCATAGGCCAAATGTCTCCATAGATATTTCAAACAGAACCAAATGTCCTGCAAGGTCCTCAGTAAGTATCAATAATTTTCATTCTTCTTTGATGTTATTCCCCTCAAAATTTTCATTTTTTTCCAATTATAGGACACAGAAATACTTCTCAATTATCTTGAACATTTTCCCTCTCTAGATGTCCGTATGGGCTGAATTCTGTTGTTCTCCCCCAGTCACGTGTGGAAGCCCTAACCCCCAGTACCTCTGGATAGAATTGTATTTGGAGATAAGACCTTTGAAGAAGTAATTAAATTAAGATGAGGCCTTTAGTCTGGGCCCAAATCCAATCTGAACGATGTCCTAATAAGTGGAGGAAATTTAGACAGTGAGAGATACAGGGCCTGCATGCACAGAGGAAAGACCGTGTGAAGAGTCAGCAATAGGCCGGTCATCAGCCTGGCAAGGAAAGAGGACTCAGGGGAAACCCACCCTGCCGACACATTGACTTCTAACTTCTAGCCGCTTTGATTATCTTCTTCTATTAGTGAGAAAACATATTTCTGTGGTTTGAGCTACCCAGTCTGTAGTATATTGTTTGGCAACCCAAGAAAACTAATGCAGTACCCCAATCAGCTCTTGTAACAGATTCAGTTGGTCAGTCAAGCTCCATCTCAGTTCATACCAATTCCTCAACCTTGACAATTTACCTGGGCTGAAGCCTGCAAATCCAAATAACTGTAGAGCAAGGTACAAATGATTACATTGCATCAGATCAAGTGAGCTTTCTGAAGTCCCACAGTCAACACAGCCTGAAGACCCAGCTGAAGCCCCAGATGTATTTAACCTTCTGACTGGTAGCAATCTAAAACTACCATATTAATTTGGGCTGGCTGTGATTGTGTTCCCCAGATCTGGAACACCACCTTATCCAACTCTGTGTTCACCCACCTCTCCAACGTCTAGATGGGCATTTGAGAAGTCCGCAATGAATCGAGGGGCTTTTAACCCTGAGTTGTTTCAAGAAATTAGTGGTATCTGTATTTTTTGTCCTGGGGCTGCTGTCTGAAATCAAGGTGCCAGCAGGGTGATGCCCTCTCTGAAGGCTCCAGGAAAAAATCTGTTCTGTGCCTGTCCCCTAGCTCCCAGTGTTACTGGCAACCCTTGGCATTCCTTCGCATGTAGACTCCAACTCCTGTCTCCGTCTCCATCGTCACAAGGTTCTATGTCTCTCTCCGTGTCTCTTCGCCCTCTTATAAGAACACCACTCACGCTGGATTCAGGCTCCTTCCTACTCTAGTTATGGTCTCATATTCACTAGTTACATTTGCAACAACCCAATTTTCAGATAAGGTCATATTCTGAGGTTCCAAGAGAAACAAGAGTCCAGTGCAACACCTAAAAAGAGCAGATATCCACGCCAGATATTGACAAATGATTGACGAGATCCAAGATACATTTTCTTTGCAGCATTTGAACAACTGTGTGTCTTGTTTCTCTAACCTGAGGTTGGATAAGGACCATGAAAAGCTAAACAACAAAGACTGGAAAGATACAGTACATGCAGTAAAGAAAATAGAAAAGGAGAAATAACTGCAGAAAATTTTCTGCCATATCCTTACTTAAGAAAAAAACCCTTTATACCACCAACTGTAAAAGTTAGCCCTGGCTAAACTGTTTAAACTAATAAAAAAGGGTCATTCTAGGGCATAGTTATCTGCTGAGTTTTATGTAAGTAAGCAGCAGAGCAAATCTCTACTGGCCTGTGGGTGACTTTCCTAGTTTAGAGCCCCCAAGCAACTTGTTAAATATTCTGAAACTGAGAACTCTCCCTGAGAACTGCTCACCCATCCTTCCAACTGAGTGAAACTCAGAGCATGCAACTGGAAGACAATTTTTCTCTCTGAAAATGTTTAGGCCAGTTGTGAATGGTGAGTCTCAGTCCTTCTCGAAATCACTCACCTCGGGAAGCCATTACGCTTAAATGTCTTCTGACTTTGAAATAGCCTTCCCCTGAGCCAACATCTACCTTAAGCAAACAGAGACCAGGGCTCATGAAAGTACTGTAATCATGTCTTTGGCAGGTTTGCAATGACTCCTTAAAGCTACATGCATCTTCTAGCAAACTGTTCACTAAAACTTGCCTTTCTACACATACAAAGAGCTGTCTCCAGGTTCTGTTACGTAAAGACCCCTCCCAGGCCAACTCCAAGTTTGCTCCTAGATTTTTATTGTTTGATTTCCTACTTTTTTAGTGCCCAGCCCCCTTCCATTTTACTAATATTTTCCATCTACTTTCTAATCCACTCTTTTGGACAATGTATATATTTAGCAATGAGTCCTTTTTTTGAGTCCTGACCCAGGCAGAACTGAACTAATACCCAATATGCTGTCATCAGGGGGAACTTGATTCCAAAATATTCTCTCTTGTAGCCCCACGTCACATCAATGGTCCTTACCATGTCTACTTCCTCATTCCTATCACTCCTCCACTCACTGAAATCCAACATCTGTTCCCACTGGTCAGCTAAAACCACCCTCTCACTGTGTCCCTTGATGCTATTGAAGATTTTCTCCATTCACATCCACACACCGTTTTCTGTGTATTCTCCTGAGTTATTAGTTCACTCTTCTGCTACTTACTCTCTCTCATGCTCTTAAATAATAGCTCATGGTATCTATTAGTCTGCCATATATTTATTGAGCACCTACAGTGTATCATGTATTTTGCTGGATTCTGGTGGCAAAACAGAATAAGACAGACATTGTCCTTATTCTTGTGGAAATTGGAACTTCCAAGACCCTGAACATCTCCTAAGTGATGTCCCACAGCTTTGGTTACTTCCTATGAATTGAACATTTTCAGATTAATATATTAAGTCTTGCACAATCCATGACACTCTGTGTTCACACTCATTCTCACATATCCATGACTGTCAATTCCATCTCCTATATAAACATCCCAGTTGGCTTCCTCCCATTAAAAGTCATGTTTAAACCTTACTGCAACTGTTTACTTGCAAGCCTCAATAATATGCATTTTTGTTAAATGCTTTTAACTGGTCTCCCATCTTTGAATTAAATTGATTGCTCCCAATAATTCCATGTTACTATCAGAATAAATTCTAAATCATAAAAAGAACCCTAAAATATGAAACCAACATACATCACTTATTACAAAGCAAAGCAATCAAACAAAAACAGACAAAAAACAAAAGACCACCATACAAAGGGTGAAAAAATAAACTACAACCTGTGAGAAAATTTCTGTGACATATAAAATGGGCAAAAGATTCATAGTCAGAAATCGTAAAGAACTGCATATCCACAAGAAAAAGTAACCTGACAGAAAACAAGGAGAGGAGTTGGCTAAAAATTTCAGAGAAGGTTACCGATGACCAATATCACATGGAGAGATGTTCAATGGCATTGGTGATCAGGGGAACCACAGCCACAGAGATCCCCTTCACACTTAACATATCAGCAAAAATTTTAGGTTAATTAGTGCCAAGTGCCATTTGCATAAGAAACAACATAAATCGTCACCACTGCTGGTGGCAGTGTAAATTGACTTAACCACATAGGTAAAAAATGTTTCCTACCAAAATTGAACTTGCGTATGACCTACCTCAATCCAGCCACCCCATTACATACTCTAAATTCTCTTTTTTAAAAAATATTTTATTTATTTATATTTAGAGACGGGGGAGGGAGAAAAAGAGGGAGAGAAACACTGATGTGCAAAAAATACATTGATCAGTTGCTTCTGACACGCACCCAACTGGAGAGCTGGCACACAACCCAGGCTTGTACCGAGTGGGAATAGAACTAGCAACCTTTCTGTTCACAGGCTGGCTCTCAATCCACTGAGCCACACTCTAAATTCTTTATATAGGAAGAGCATGCTTAGAAGCACAGTGCATAAAAAATTGGAATCACCCAATGCCCATCAACTGTAAAATTATGAAATCAAAGAAACTATGAAAGTTATAATACATTCTTATAAGAGAATTCTATTCCTTATGGTATATTCTTAAAAGGAAATTTCAAAAACATAATACTAGTCAATTAAAGCACATCACAAAAAACTACACATAGAATAATTCTCCTTACAGAACTTCAAAACCAGGCCAAAGCTATGTGGAAGTTTAGGGGTATGCGCTTGGGAGATTAACACAATATTGAGCATTTTGATTAACCCTGGGAGAGAGGGAGGGGGTTGCAACCAGGAGGAGCAGATTGGGGATTTCTAGGGCATGATAATGTTTGTTCTATTACGCTGTAAACTCCATACACATGATTCCATTTAATTTGATATAATGCCATATTTTGCGATGGAAAAAAAATGCCATGAGTGTCTGTTCTCCACATTTCCTGTCATCCTACGATTCACAGCCATGAGTTTTCTGCCAACACCACAACACAACACGCACACACACACACACACCGTGGTTCACTCCCATTACGATGTGCTTCTCCGTTGTCTTAAAAGCTGTTTACCTTTAATCTCCTCCGATTCTGAACCTGCTACTCATTTGTCTGAGGATGCATTTTCCTCCCTATTCGCTCACCCTTGGGGGAGGTGCTTCAAATGGACTGTCTCTGTAAAACTTTTGCCAGTCCCAGCAGGCAGGGAGAATCATTTTTCTCTTTTGACCTCCCAATCCACTCTGTTTAGTTTGCTTCTGCTGCTTTCTTTAAATCATGTTAAAGTTATTCGTGTGACTCCTTCCCCTGTCCACCCAGATCATCAGTACAGAGACACTAACTCTTGTTGATCTCTTTAAAATTCTCATTTCTATTCTGGCATTTGGTAAGTGTTCATCAAATTATTTTATTTGAATGAAGAGAAATGAAAATAATTGCAACATTTGAAACAGCATATGATCAAGTTCTTTGTTGCAGAGTGATACAAAATTCACTATCATTTACAGGGGAAATCTTGGAAAATACAGAAGCAGTGTATTTAGAATAATGGGAAAAAAGATTACCAAAAAAACTGAATATATCAGGGACCAGAGTGCTTGGCAGACAGAGAGAATAAGAGAGAGAGAGAGGAAAGTTAGGAGATACATGATCCTATTTTACACAGAAGACAAGGGAAAAATTTGAAAAGGTCAGAGATTTGGTACTTCACATACACAATGTCCTCTTTAAAATGATGACTCGAGACATAGTCTCAAAGATAACAAACTCTAGAACATTTTCCATCAAGAATGAGACTTGAGTTTCTGAGTGCTAGAGATAGAGAAGAGAAACATGAAAGAGGACATTCCTGAGGAAGGCAGTGAGCAGCCCCGAGATGCAGTGTGTATGTAGGATGTCAGTCCGCATCAGAAACTACCATTTGCCCAAGACCAAGAATGCACATGTTTCCAAGTCACAAGAGAGGACAGGCATTCCAATGGGCATGCTATATACCTTCAGTGGAATGGTTGATGCTTAACTCAGCAGAAAACATCAGAGAGTTGATCAATTTCATCATGTAGAAAATTAACTTTTGTAAAACAACACAAAAGTAGGAAACTGATTTAGTGGTTAGCTTCCACTTTATGATAGTATTCCAGTGTCTCATATTTAAACTACAATATGATTTTCAAATATTATATACACTTAATTCAAAAGACATTGTTTCAAGTGACTTAACCTACCTTTAAAACCTGAAGATGTGCTACAGTGCAAGATGTTTATTTTAATGCATATTCATGACAAAAATGATTAGAAACCAGAAAGTCCAAACCATTCTGTATTATAAATCTTAAAAGTTCTAATCACAAGAAAAAAAAACTTGCAATTATTTTCTGGTGATGGATGTTGACGAACCTTATCGTGGTAATCAGTTTGCAATGAATACAAATATCAAATCTTTATGTTGTATACCTAAAGCTAACACAATGTTATATGTCAATTATACCTCAATTTTAAAAAATAAAAAAATTAAAGAGTTAAAAGCAACCAGTTCTATGAAATCATATGATTTTAAACAGAGATAATCTACCAATGATAAAATGAGATGTGCGGATGTCTCTTAATGCATTCCCTTGGCTAGTCTACTCTTTCTCAACAGGAACGATGTGCTTCAGCATACTGAATAGTCATAAAAAGAGAAACTGTAAATATGAGTATAGGATTTTCAGCTGACTCTTTCAAAGCATTTTCTAGTGACATCTTTTTTCTTTCATGGTATAGATTTGCAGCAAATCAACGTCCCCCAAAGGCTCTTGCTCATAACATAAACTGTGGTGGCGGGAGACATACGGCATCAAATAAAGGCTCACAAAACGAGTGGCTGCTACTCTTTGAGATTTCAGTCAGCACACATCACAAAAGCATCTGCAGTTGATAGCACTGTAACAGCCTTTCAGTGGAAGTCAGCAGTGGCCAGAAGGGACTAGCTTTATTCTGCTCTTAAAAGACATGGAAACATGTCCACCAGAACTCGTGGGACATGTCCATAAAGCTGATAAGAGACTAGTTAAATATTTGTTATACCTTGTTGACCAGGCTGTCAGGGAATGTTCCCAGGAAGGTATTCTCTTCTTCTTTTTTATTATTTTTCCATTCTGAGACTCATAAACAGCAATTTGGTTTGATCCACTGAGTTTTAGCCACAAAATTAATTTTGAACATTTTTTTTACTGGAATGCTCAAGACAGCTGTGGCCATGGGCAATTGGTATAACTGCTCATATAATCAAAACCTCCCGAGAACTTCCGGCCAAGATGGAGGCGTAGGTAGACACACTGTGCCTCCTCGCACAACCAAAAGAAGGACAACAACAAATTTTAAAACAAAAAACAACCAGACTGACAGAAAATTGAACCGTATGGAAGTCCAACAACCAAGAAACTAAGAAACATACATCCAGACCGGTAGGAGGGGCGGAGAGGACTTGTGTGGCGGGGCGGCGGCTGGCGGATCGGGGAAAGGCGCGGCTGGCCGGGAGAGGTGGCGGCTGCGGACCGGGCGTCCCACTCCCTCGTGAGGATAAACGGGGAGGAACAACTGGGGAGCGGGACAGACCCCGCAACCCAGAGTTCCAGCTCGGGGAGGTGAAGCCTCAAAGCCTCTGATTGAAAACTCCTGTGGGGGTTGAGGCGGCGGCAGCAGGAGAAACTCCCGGCCTCGCAGGGGAGCTCGTTGGAGAGACCCACAGGGTCCTGGAGCATACACAGCCCTCCCACTGGGGATCGGCACTGGAGCCAGCACCACAGGGGCCCAGTTGGACTGTAGGTAGTGCGGAAAGTGACTGGTAACCAGCAGGGAGAGGAGCAGCCGCCATTGTTCCCTCTCGGTCCCCTCCCCCACAAACAGTGTCACACCGCAGTGACGTGGCCGCCCTGCCCTGGTGAACACCTAAGGCTCCACCCCTTACCACCTAACAGGCACGCCAAGACAACAAAAATGGCCCAAATGAAAGAACAGATCAAAGCTCCAGAAAAAAATACAACTAAGCGACGAAGAGATAGCCAACCTATCAAATGCACAGTTCAAAACACTGGTGATCAGGATGCTCACAGACTTGGTTGAATTTGGTCGCAAATTAGATGAACAAATGAAGGATACAATAAGGGAAATGAAGAAAAATGTACAGGGAACCAACAGTGATGGGAAGAAAAACGGGACTCAAATCAATGGTGTGGACCAGAAGAAAGAAAGAAACATTCAACCAGAACACAA
>VMDR010031798.1:0-11920 GCA_007922815.1 Macrotus californicus | reverse complement strand
AATGGCATAGTGTATATTTTTTGAAAACTCCACTATCAGCATCTTGGAAAAAATATTATATTTATAAACCAATGGATGAGACCTAGTCATGCCAAACTGGAAGAAACTTCCAGATCCAATGTATTTCTGAAGCAATTCCATCTTTTACAACTATTCCCAAAGGCCAATTCTGAACAGAATGACAATAAAAGGCTGTTAATGTGAAACAAGGACTGACTGGATGAGAAAATTCAAACGACTTTCAGTATTATCTGTTCTTACACTTCCAAAAAATGCATAGACTTTAACAAGTATGACCCAAATTCCTGATGTCTGTTATTAGCAATTAATAGAAGGGAGTTAGAAACTGAGACATAAGAAAAAGACATCCTTACTTACTCAAATGAAATCTGTGTAGCTCGTCTGCCATAAACCAGGTGCACGTAAGACCTGATTTCAACATCTTAGAATAACAAATTATAAATATTCAAAACAGTATTAGGATTGCTGACAGGAGCATTTGGTTCACATTGACTTGTATCTTATTTTCTTTCAAAATGAGCATTAGAACAGCTTTGGCTAAAGTGCTTTCTGGCCAAGCTAATAACCAATTACAGCACTTTGTCAGAGCACATTTTTCTAAGATAAACTTCCCAGGATGCCTGAAACACCTGGGAAGAGTACAAAATCTTCTCAGTCATCCAGGAAGACACATGGGTGGTTGGAACTAATGTATGGTACCATTAAAATGTCGATTATTAATGTTTCCACATGATACTTTTCTCTCAGTAAGATCTATTCAATTCTCCAGACATTCCCAGAAGCACGATATAAGGTATTAACTAATGATGGGTGATAAAACTAACTCTTGGGCCACTAGATAATTAATGCCCAGATTTTTCTTATCAGTAAAGTAACACACACTGCCCACACATCCTCTCCATTATTTTGTAAAAATATTCAAATTCTTCATCTGATATATATATACATCTCTAGTAAGATAATGGAACCATTGCTAGAAGGGCAAACTTGTCAAACTATCAAATTTGGACCTGCATTTATTAGAGAGAAGGAGTAAGATAAAAAGAACAGAGATGCGCATGCTGAAAAATCATAGAAAACATCATTGTACCAAAACACAAAGAGATATTTGTCTTTACAGAGTAGCAAAACCCAAACATCCGATCTCGCTGTTTCTCTGAGCCAAATATTTACAAGCCATGTAATGACCAATATATGACATCCATCTCAAATTAAAAAGACACAAGACTGCAACATATACCCGTGGTTTGAGGAGTTCTGACCCTCCATCACACCCCTAGATAAAAGCAAAGACTGTTGAAGGTAGAACCCTGGTTAAATCCTCAACTGCATAGTCTGTATGATGGAACTCCATCAATTTTCTTTTATAAATCACAAGATTTTGTGCTCTTAAAAAAATGTCATCTTTTCATGATACACTTGCTTTGTGTCATTCATAAATAGGAGGAGACTTTTTTAGGAGGAAGAGCACCAACTTTTCCTTTACATGCCAGTACGATAGAATTATAAAATTTGTATAATATTAAAGACAGGCACAGTTGTACAACAGCAATGGTGGATGCTCTTTTCCTCCCATAAATGTGAACGTTGGTCAAACAATTCTGCCCTTCAGTTTGCATCAAATGTTTCTATCTCTGCAGCCCTTTACACAAGGCCTTGACTTTGCTGTCAAGAATTCACTTGCGTTCAGTGCTTTATAGATTTCATCCAATGTATAGATTGCCTCATAGAAGTTTTCCACTTAGCTTACCCACACAGTATTTTTCTATAGTTACATTTTCCAAATGAGATTCTGTTTAACATGAATTTCATGAATGTATGCTGAAAGATTTTGAAGGCTAAAAGAAAATTAAATGAATAAGACTGCATGGGCAACATTATCTCCTGAAATTTATTTTTTTAAATGAGGAAAGAAAAATTCATCAATTATGAATGTGTTGTGAATAAATAGCATTTAATAAATGGCAGATTCAGAATTCATAATAAGAGAAAAAATGGCTTCCCCCATTAATACACTGTGAGCTGCGCCTGAGAATAGTGGAGAGCCCTGTGAAGGAGCACTTGCTGGAAAACCACTGGCCTGCCTGCCACGGATGCAAAGTCCCATTTATCAACCTTCCATTGTACTAACGCATGTCACCGATTTAATGTTTCCATGCATACCTACCTTGTTGTTTTTGTCTTTTGTATATTTTAAAATATGTTTGTAATTCACAGCAAATAGTTCGGCAAAACTTTTTACCCCATTGCTCTATGGTTTAGAAAGTTGGTTTTGTAAAAATGAAAAAGAAATGTAACATGTTTCTCTAATTGTTTGTAAAAGATAAAAGAGAAAGGTGATACTTAAAAGTAAAGACCATGGACTATAGCCTCTGTTTCTAAAAGTTTGAGTAAAACTATCCCAGAAAAATGAAAATTGTTAGGCTTCATAGTAGTCTAATGTCACATATTTGATAGGTACAAAATATGCACCTCTATCTTCTTTTCCAGACTGTATCCCTACATGAGATCAGATCTTCGTATTACATTGAAATGAAAAATATCGTACAGATAAAAACTTGGTTTTATGTCTGATTTGAAAATTTAAAAAATGACCTGACTTCCAATATTTGACATATATATGATATAAAGATCCCCAAGCACAGTTCTCCATTTAACATATTTTCTAGCAGTCATATTTCATAAAATAATATAAAATGAAAGATGTTTTACTTTCTCTTTATGCAATTTAGCAATGAATATAAAATGAAATATTGTGGGTTTTGTGGCAAAGATTTAGGAAGGCAAATATGTTTGGAGATTGGAAGGAATGAATTCTTCAGCCTCATTGCCCTGTAGATTCCAAACTGAATAACAACAGAGGAGCAGAATGAATTATGAACAGATACAACCAGTACAAACATACATGGCATTTCTGCACAGGAGCCAGAGGGGGATTAACTCTAGTGCCTGCTTTAATGATACCCATGCCAGACAAGCATGCGACTCGGTCCCCAGCAAAAATGGGTCCCCTCCAATTTCTATACTTCATTGGATTCTCTGACTAAATTCACGTCAGCCAGCCTGAGAGAGAAGGAACCCCAAAGGTGTGGCAAAAAGGAGGGAACTTTTCTTTCTTAAATATTCTTCAGTAGGAAAGAAATGCCTAGTCGCAGTGTCTGAGATAGGAACTCAGGGGGAAAAAAAAGGGAATTTTGAAAATGTCTTGTACCAATTTTATTATAAATGATATAATAAAAATGTTTTAAGATTTCTGGAATCACTTCACCAGAGAAAAAGGATAAAGTTGTAGTGTTGTTGACACAGGCTGACTCTAAATCTTAGCTCTGCTACTTATTGTCCCAATTTCCTAATCTGTATAAAATAGATATAACAATTACCGTTGTTTTGAAAGCTAAAAAGCTCTCAATAACAAGACAAAATTTTAAACACCCTTAGGAAGGAACACCATAGCTAATTGTAATATGACACAAAGCTCTCTTAATGCTGTGCATTTCTATTTTGTGTGCTACTGAAAAAAATTCCTTTAGAATTAATTATACATAGATGTTTCTAAATAGTCTGTAGGAGAAGGAAATACAAGCACCATAAAATTGGTATTACTATGACTTCATATTTGGATTCGCACTCTTTTGAATCAGTTCTTGAATTAGATGCACCGAAGTCTTGAGTTTTTCCTGATATCATCGTCCACTGTGCTATCAAAGTTGCAAATGGTACAGCATTTCTCAGTAGAAGCACATAAGCCCCACTAAATGCCATCGGCGCGGGGCTCCTAATCAAGCTTTGCAGTGACAGAACCTGCCTACCGTTGACTCTGGCTTGAGGATGGATGGTTGCTGAACGGGCGGCTCCCCCTATCATCAACCAACCACCACGTGGCTCTCAGGAGTTAAAACATGCTTTACTGTCCCTGGATTTCCCTCCCAGCTCCTGACATCTATTCTGTGTGGTTTAAGGCTGATTTTGATAGTCTCACCTGTTCGGGTGATAAATACCATCATAACTGCTGCCTCCATGGATAGCAATTGTACAAAACCAATTTTAAGACCTGTCTTGATTTTGGAAGCGTTAGCGTATGAAAGAGTATACATCACTGCATCGGCGGGAAATAGCAGAGCGGTCATATGGAGTTAAATGAGTCCATCCATGTACAGCCCTTAGACTGGTGGCTCATACATTTTAAGTACACACCAAATGTGGTCAGTGGTATTACTTGTAGTTAATCTAACTCATGTTCACAAGCTCCAGCTGGTTAATTAGTTCTGGGAAAGGTTACTCCACTAGTCCTCTGTATTTTTTGGCTCCCTAACAGTGAAGGAAGTTCTTTGGAAAATTCAATGTCAAATAAACCTCTCTAATCTGCTCTTATATGAACAATTAAACGGGGCTTTTCGTGAAAACAAGTACTTGGGGCATCAGCACCAGTGAGAATCACTATTGGCACTCACGAAAGTGAGAATTTTATAAAAGACAGAATTATTGCGCCTGTCCCTAATAATCTACCCTACATCAGCAGGAAGAACAAAATAGTGTTTTTAATTGAATTTATGGGCATGGCATTGGTTCACAGAACCATACAGGTTTCAAGGGCACAAGACCAGAAAACATTTACACACTGCACCGTGCGCCCATCACCCAAAGCTTTCCATCCCCAATTACCCCCCTTTAACCAACCTACCCCCATTCCTTTTTCTCTCTGGCTATCACCACACTGTTATCTGTGTCCATATATTATATACGTTTTTATTTTTTGGCTTAATCCCTTCACCTTCTTTCATCCAGCCCTCCAGCCCCCAACCCCTCTGACAGCTGTCAGTCTGTCCCATGCATCCATACCTCTGGTCCTGTTTTGTTCAGTTAATTCCACCTATAAGTGAGATCATATGGTATTTGCCTTTCTCTGACTGGCTTATTTCACTTAGCATAATAATCTCCAGGTCCAAAACTTCTTCCTCTACACTCCTGGAGCAGAGTTATGGGAAACACATTGCTCAGTGGGTCTGTTATTTTGCTTTTGGTTTCCTAAGATGAGATGATGATTAATTTCCCATCAGAAGTCTCCCATGGCCCAAGATCACAAAGAGAGGCAGACTACCTTTCACTCAGGGCCAGCAGCTGAAGTTTACTGTCACTCATAACAGCATTTCGAGGTACATAAGCACATACTTTTATAAAGCCAGTAGAACCTGTCTGAAAATCAAGTCCTGAGGTTGGTTGTCACTTCATAAATTCACTCTCATTTACCATCCAGTACATTAAATCCACTTCACTGCAGCAGTGAAGAATCGCTGCCACCTATAGACACAGATCGGATTAGGGAACAATTCAACACTTCAGAAAAATGAGAATGTTCCAGAATTTACATTAGAAATATTTTGTTAAAACAGCACCTGAGCACAGAGAAATAGCAGTTTATAACAGAGTGATCTTTCAAGGGCAAATCCTTTGTCTCTTTCTTTCCTGCCTGATCAAATCATTTCTCCAAAGAGATGTTCGTGTTACCTGTGAGATGAATAAGGTGTGTTTGTTTATATGTAATATACTGAAGTTTCAAAATACCAATTTTCCACACAATTGTAAATGAAGAAACCATGCACGTGGCTTCCTACTTTGTTTTCTAAGAGCAGCTTATTAAAATGTAAGAGTGTGAATGTAAATGCAACTGTGATCATACAATAAACAGGAGTCTTCTCTCTCCACTAACATGAGCAAAGAAAAAGTGAGACACTGTTATCGCTGAAGAAAATAGCAGACACAAAGTAAGGGTCTGATGCCATTTCTCTACTCAAGTATTTCCTTACTTATCAAAAAGAAAATGTTCCCATATATTTCCTGCAAATGCATGTTTTCAGCAAATCAGCCAGATGTTCAAACAATGAAATACCATCTTGTGCAAAAGGCTGAGCTTATGGTATTTCTGACATATCCATGCCAGAAAGTGGCTCTGGCCAGACCCTTCCTTCTTATGCTCCTAAGTCACATTTCCAGATAAGAGTGATCGAATTACATTTAGAATTGAGCAGAAATGCCAGGAATTTATCTACACCAATTTACACTTTGTTAATGCCAACATTTTTTGGTCTTAACCTGGGTATTTAATCCCCCTTTCCTGCTTTAGAACCCTTTTGATCTCTGAAGAAGTTTGGCCAAGAACCAAAGAAGAACTTTGGTAAAAACAGAGTGAATGGAACTGCGAAGACATTCATTATCTTTCTGACAATAGGAAATATTTCTCTGAGAATTGTTTTGATAAAAGTGTGGCCTGTTGATTTTTTTATCTCCACGGAGCTTCCCATGAGTGTCTGTTCTAAACTGATCACAAGTAGGCTTCATGGTACACTTCCTGTCCATGATACCATGTCCTTTCCTGTCTATCACTCACAGAGCTCAAAGACACTCATGTTCTCAAATTCAAGTGGAGTATACCCAGAGTTCATAAACCAAAAACTATGTGTCAGCAAACATACAGCTCATCTCAATAAACGCTACAAATGAATTACATTTCTAGCAAAACATTCTACTCATTAGCATGTTTATACCAAAGTGGTGGTGTAAAAATATGATTGAAAAATCGATGACCAATTATGTTTTTCAAAGACTTAACCAAAGCCAGTAGGGGCAGCTGACTCCATGTAGACAATGAGGATGGCCCACAGGTGATGTTCACCTACAGTGAGCTCCTGTAAGGACAGATGGCAGGGGGTGCTCAGAGGTCAGACTGTGAGCATGGGGCTGCACTCAGAGCGACAAGTACCTTAAGTTCTCTGAGGCCCTCACTGTCTTTAGCACACATTTTATCTTGGAATCCCCAGGTTCTAAAGCATTTTACCATAGGATTTTTAAATGGTGGTAATAGAAACTTCCCAAAATGGAATTATCCATTTTTCCTATTCCAAATTTTTGCCTTGAGTTAAAATTTGCTTCCTAGTTATTCAAGATTACTTGAGAAAGGCAGAGAATCTGTGGCAGCTTACACATAAGGTCCTGTATACACTATCAGAATAGCCATGTTATTTTTGAGCATTTTTTAAATCAGAGACTTTATGGAAATTGTCACTCCTATTTAATGAATTAGGAAACAGGTGATCCTAAGGACTCAGTGGCTTGTTCAAGACTAGACAATGGATGTGTGAAAAGCAGGGGTTTGAACCCAGGTGCTTGTCCAGGGTCTTTGCATCATATTTTACTCAAAAGTGGAGGACAGATCGGGAAGCTGTATCCGCATGGTTTAGTTGACTGCTACGTCCTGCTCTGCCATTATTAGAGCTTTTCCAGTCACTCTTCATCAGATTTGCCCTTGGATTCAGAAAATGAATAAGAGAACATTTTATCTATTCTTAGGGAGAACAGCAATGGAAATCTATTGACCTATTGCCTAAAATCATAGAAAGCTGTCTCCAAGTTTTGAAGACAAGTCAAAGGTAATACAGGTAAGGATTATGTTTACTCTACTAATAGCTCAAGTCAGCATGCAGTCTACACTGTACCCATTAAAACTACAGAAGATATACTTACATCCTCAAATATTTAAAATTAAAGATTTGTATCTATCCCTCATATCAACATAGCTCAAGAAGTCAAACTACCATATAATGAATCAAGGAAACAGAATGATTTGAAAGAGCAATATTATAAAGCTCCATTGAAGTAGTGTTAAATTCGTATTTGCTGAAGTAATAAAGCATACACACCTGGTTTTCAATAATCAGAATAAACAATCAGACTTGAGCATCATGCCTAGGCTATGTGAGTGACCTTGAACTGATGCAGGTGAGACAGAGCTCAGAATGCAAGATTATAGAAAATGAAATGTAATTTCCACTTTTGAGAAATCTTGACCCAACATGGGCTATGATTTTTAACTGGGAGAGAAAAAGTAGATCAAGTATGACATTTTTTCCCTATTCAATGCATTTTTATAGGTTTTAAAAGAGTGACATGTTTTATTTTCACATGTTAGAAAATGCATAAGAAAGCCCCCAAATTCAGAAATGATCACATTACTCATTAACTATATAATTTCATTATAATACAAATGTGATGATATTCAATAACTTATTAAATATTAGCATGCAAGCCAACTCATTGTGGGTAATTCACATCAGATCCTCTGGCAAGAGAACTACCTCGAGCAGGTGTTCGACAAGACACAGAAACACAGACAGGAAGTGATGCCTGTTTTAGGAATATCTACCCTGAGCTATAAACTGTAGTGATGTGAAGATCGAACTTCCAGAGCAGTTGGGCCCATGAATGCTTCCCCCACCAGCATGGAGACAGACCCACAGTAGGAGGTCCATCCACACTTGTCCAATTAATGAGTATGTAGCAATACAGACGGCAAAATGTATGCCATACCTCTCAGAAGCAGGGTGGAATATTCCAAAGAAGAAACGGTGTTTATATAGCATCAGAATGAAAACTCTGAAGGAGCAAGAGCTGTTTGAATCATACTTTCCCATCAAGTTGATTAACCATATTTTCAAGTAACATGTAATACAAGCCCTGTCATGTCTCGGAATTAATAGTCCCGGGTTCTTAGTTCTTACAGCGCTTGACAAATTATTGTTCCTTATGGCACCAGTCACACTTGATCATAAGTAGCATCTCTACACGTAATTCCTTCCATCAAATTGAGCCTGTTTATTTGTCTAACACAAAACACCAAAAGGTCCACGATGTGTGATAAATCAAATGTTCTTCATTAATGAGCAAAATGCTTCATGGGTGGAAAGTGTTTCTCCACTGTGGCAAAGTTATTATTTTATTTTCAAGGTAAATAATAGCTGTGTAACATTTTTGGAAGTAGCACTAAGTTGTTTTCAAGTCATTGAGCCTTGAGGCACTAAAACGTCACAGATTTCAAAATATATATGTATATATATATATATATATTTATGATTTTCCTGGCATCGTCTCACACTTGTTTTTCTTAGCTTTCTTCACTACAGGATATTGGGAGAATAATGTCACATTGTCTTTGAATTAATGAACATTCTTTGAGGGAACATGTTTTCTTAATATTCTATGGTTTTTGGTTCAGCTAAATATGCTAAGCAGTATAAATTAAAGTCTCTATTCTATTATACACTATTAAGAGGGAAACAGAAATCTCAGAGCACAAGAATAGGGTTTACCAATAATCAAGTTCACCAATAACTAGTTATATAACCAAGTTCACCAATAATTAATTATATAATATTGGATTGGTTACCACACCTTTTGTATTATCAGCTTTATCATCTATAAAATGAGCATCATTGTCCCCAATTTCATTATAAAGATTAAGGAAAATTATTTATCTAAAACACAAAGCTTAGTGCCCACCCAGCAAATGGTAGATGTTCAATGGACATTATTTATCACTTCCTTTCCCCACCTCTACACATGTGCATTCCAGTGTTGATTGATAAGGAGAGAAGAAACAACCCTAAAACCCCTGTTCTGTTTACACGCACAGTGAATCACTGAAGACCAAGGAATGACCAAACGCCCCACCCTGGTGGAAATGCTGCAGAGGTGCGGGTCATCTCCAACTTAAATTCCTGAGCTCAGATCACGAAACCCTGGCGCTTCCGTGTGACTGCTGACATCATGAAGAGTGATAAAGCATTCCCCACCCCCCACCCCCAGTCTGTGTGGCACAGCAAAAAGCTTGAGGCCATGGCGAAAACCTAAGGCCCAGCACCACCTTCCCCTTACTGGCCTTTGTTTGCTCAGGATCTAAAACCACATTACACTTGATCCAACTGGACAAACTCCCAACATGCACAGCACATAATTCTATTTGTTAAGGGCTTTTCTGACACAAGAACAAAACCAAGAAGAAAACTCTAGAGATTTTTTTTTTTTAACTGAATGTAAAGGCATTCCAAGGACACCCTTAAAGAAAGAGAACTGGAATGGAGGGCGACTCCAGCCTGTAAGACATCACCTGGGCCGTATCCGCTATCAGTGTCTCAACTGCACCTGATTGGAGGAAGGTGGATTCACTTCCACACACAACCCAATTAGGCCTTTTCCTGCAAGACCACTGATGTCGCAGTCATGGATTCAGCTGCATGTTAGTTATGCTTTGGACCACTGAACTCAGACACGTAGGCATGCACTCATTTTATAAGCCAGTGAACATGGCATAAACAGTTCTGATTTCAGGGCCTTGATGACTGCCAGAAATCTTGCCTGATACCCTGTGACAGGGAGAACTTCAGACACTATTACTAATCCTCTCATCACCCCAGACCCATGTGGATAATCTGAATTTTTCATGAAAATTGAAGCTACTGTTTCTAGTGGAATGCCAGTGCATTGAAAACATTTTCTAGATGGCTAACTAATGTTACTAACATGCTGTAGAATGGAAACATTAAATATAAAAAAACATTACATCTATTTTCTTTGCTATCTGCATGTACATATATGCAAACTGTGGAGCAGGAAGGTCCAGTAACCCAACCCAAGTGAGGACTCCCCCTGAGTGAAAAACAACAAATATCACAACCAATCACCAGGTGCAGGCGCCCACAGACCTGGCCCACTGAGTGACCAAGGAGAACTCCACACACCAGTTAAAACAATGCTTTACTCACAGAAGGGAAAGGGCACACAGGAGATCAGTGTTGGTAGTGTGTCCAGGTCTCCCATGGAAGTGGTACCTCCGTGAAGCCAACCCAGGGGTGGGGCTGCACCTACCCCTCTCCAAAGCACATGAAGCCCATTCCCATCCTGCTGGAATAAGCATCGCCTAAGCACAACTTAAGCATCTAGGGAAGTTCACTGTGGACCCAGAATGGGGGAAAGGTCTCTCCTAATAAGGAAAAAGAATCCAGGACCAAGCTGCAGCTCAGCTCCCAGCTCCCATTTATGGGAATGCCCCAGGCCCATTGTGCTGTATATCCATACAATGGAATACTATTTGTCCAAGTAAAGGGTGGCATACCATCCATGCTACAACATAGATGAATTTTGAAAACAACATTCTAGGTGAAAAAAGCCAAAGACTACATATTATAAGATTCTATTTCTATTAAATACACAGAATAGGCTAATCCATAGAGAAAGAAAGGTAGCATTACTAGGAATGGTGGGGGAGAAGACTCTGGAGAATGATGTCCAATGTATACAGGGTTTCTTTCGGGGCTGAGGAAAATGTTCTGGATTTCGTGGTGATGGTTGCCCAACGTTGTTAATACAAAAACAAAAAAAAAGCACTGAATTGTATATACATTTAAAAGGTAAATTTTATAGTATGTGACTTATATCTGTAAAATAATGGTTACCTTTATTTTTTTAATGGTGGGAATGAATACTAACATTAATTGAGCATATAGTATGTGCCAGTCACTATACTAATACCTTCTTTACACTGATTGCCCCATTTAAATTGAAAATGGGCTTATGTGATTGGTACTTTTTTCATCTGCATTTTACAGTTTGAGGACATGCGTTTTAGAGAGATAAAGAACCTCACCCCAGAAGGTCAATCTGCTAGCAAATAGCAGGGCCAGGATCCCAACTCTAGCCACCTGAGTCTGGAATCCACACTGTTCACACCACACAGTGTCTCCAACAGCAGACCCTTGGGAAGGTCTAAGCCACAGCAGCTGGAGATTTTTGTGTGGATGTAGGTTCCAGTCATGGCTGTAAATAAGGACAGAGCTGCCCAGTGTTCAGCAGCAGCTCCTTTCCTGCCTGATCAAAAACTGTGGTACATTTACACAATGGAATTCTACGCAGCAGAGAGAAAGAAGGAGATCCTACCCTTTGCAACAGCATGGATGGAACTGGAGAGCATTATGCTAAGTGAAATAAGCCAGGCGGTGAGGGAGAAATACCACATGATCTCACCTTTAACTGGAACATAATCAACAAAAGAAAACAGCAAACAAAATACAAC
>VMDR010031797.1:0-11920 GCA_007922815.1 Macrotus californicus | reverse complement strand
ACACCAATTTAGTTCTTCTCATGCATGATAACCTCTGACAGACTTCCAAATAATTCACTTATTTATCTTTTAAGGCTCAGTAACTTCTGAATTAAGCAGAACACATTTGGCTTCAGTGGGAATTTTGCCTGATTGTGAAGTCATGGAATCTGGCTTCTTCATAGCCCCTTGTTCCTTCACACCATGTGCTCATATATGCTTAGAAAAGCACCACTGAAAATACTTGACACCCATGAGTTAGTCATATAAACTATTCCCTGTCCACAGTGAGAGCCTGGTTAATGTAAGAACAACAAAATAAACTTTCTCTTGGTTATCTTGAAGGAGGCGTTACCAGCCTTCATGCCCACGCAAAATAACCTGCGCTCAAGATGTACCTAGTGACTTCGGACTGCGCAGCATTAATGTGATTAAAATATCCAACCCTGTCCATACAGCTAGTTCCTGGCTGCTCAGTCTATGGCGGGTGGAGAGAACCTGGCTCTTCTACCTGTAACTCCAGCTGTGCATGTTGTTCTGAAAGACCAGGTTGGCTTTGTCTCTTATTATATGAGGACCCACCTCCCCGTGGTATGGCATTTTTGCTGATGGTGCATGTGAAAGGCAGGGGAGCTCAAGAAGATGGTGTTCCTGTAACCTCAGAAGAGGAAGAGAGATGAGCGGGTCCTCTTTCACGGGTTAAGCAGAACTTTTAGATTCCTTTGCTGCTTTCCCTCTTCACTTGATTTCAACAAGGACAATAAGTCACTTTTTATTTCAACGTTTCCTTGGCTCTTTTCTTTTTTAAATCCTGTTTCTGATTTTAATGATGTCTATTAAATTGCCCTGGCCGGAGGGCAGGAGATGGAAATTGTAGCCTTCTGTGTGCCCCGGATAGCCAATGGGCCTTGGAAAAATCATTGCATCTCTTTGGCCTCAGTTTCCTCCCTGTAAAGTGAAGACACTGGCCTCCACATGAACCCACAGACTTTCCTACTGGCTACAAGTTCACACTTCCATCATGTGTCTGTCAAGTTTGCACTGTCACTACAAAGCAGTGCCCTCTGGAGAGCTTTCACCGGTTAGGACGGGGCAGTGGACGCCGCAGGGCAGGGCAGGGCAGGGCAGAGGCCTTCGCAGCGCCCCACTCAGACATCAACGGGAATTGTCTTTGCGCTCCAGGTTTCCCAGTTCCTGAGGTGAGCTGGTTTCGGGATGGCCAGGTGATTTCCACTTCCACTCTGCCCGGCGTGCAGATCTCCTTTAGCGATGGCCGCGCTAAACTGACGATCCCCGCCGTGACTAAAGCCAACAGTGGACGATACTCCCTGAGAGCCACCAATGGATCTGGACAAGCGACTAGTACTGCTGAGCTTCTCGTGACAGGTAGGCTAGAGGGGACCTGCCTGTCCTCTGACCCCGCCCCCTCACAGGGCATCTCCAGGACTTGGGGGTGAGGGGATGCACAAGAGCAACTAAGCAAAAGTACCTGCAGCTGGAGTCTAGCTGGGCTGAACTGACAGCAAAGTTGTTTACCATGTGGACTCTCATTTTCCTCTCAAAATACAGCGCAAATGTGGCTGAAAATCAGTTCCTTTATACACATACTGTGTTAAACAATCAAAAGTATATTAAGGAAATATTAAAAATTCTGATTCTCAGCAAGTAGAAAGGCTTGGAGCCCTGTTTATAAGCCTACTAATGAAATATGCATATCTCTAGGAATCACACTTTTTTAACAAGCTCCTAGATGATTCAGAGGCAAATGGTCCACAAACCACCCACTTAAGAAACACTGCTCAGGGCTATAAAGTTTAATAATCTTCATTTTCAATTTCTGAAAATATTACACAGTACACATGCACAGAAAAAGCCAAATGCTTGTTTATTAGTCAAATGCGGGGTGACACAGTTTCCCCAGAAAAGTTGTGATTGATCTTCAGGGCCACGGTCATTTTCCCCATCCTTTACTTCCTGGTAAGACATCAATGCAGAGAACATTGCATGACTTTACCTGTTACATAACAATATCCTTCCTGAGCTGCATAGTGTTATATGTGTTTATTCAGTAAACTATGCCCTTAGCACTTGGGAGTATAGGGCTATAATTGACTTAAACAGAAGGCACATCAGGTCACATCAAGTATGAACTTTAACATACATCCAGAAAATTTAGAAATGGAAAATGCACAGGGTTGATAGCATCTACTATTGTTTATTACTCAAAAACATGTTAAAATTAATCCCATTAGCCCTTCACATTTATTTCATAAAAGTTTCTTTCAACATCATTAACAAAAAAAATCCCCTTTCTGTAGCAGAACTAACATTGAATCATGTCATTATTTGGACTAACATTTTAAATGCAAGTAAATATTTGGATTATTTGAATAGTGATCAAGTTGGAGACAACTCAGGGTTTTTTTAATTAAGTAAAAATTGAATGATCTGGTAAGTCACAAGTGCACCTGTCAAACCAACTATGGGAATTCATTTTAATACAACTTACTGAAATGTGAAATGTTACCTTAACATGTTAATGTAGTGCTAGATCTAAGGTTGGGAGAAAGCACCAAATTCTCTAGAAATAAGAAGATGTAGGCTTTAAAAAAAATTAAATGTGGTGGCCTAGAACTGCTAAACAAAACAAAGCAGATAAAATAAAATATGGTGGCAGAATTGCCTTCTGCCATTCCCTGGTTTCATTCTTGCTGTCCTCTGCCGGGTGAGCTGGGCTCAAGGACAGTCAAGGATGTCTGCTTCAGCGACTCATCTACTGGTTTTGGAATCTCTGAGCTGTGACTGTTTAAAAATAGCCTTTTGGAAGCACCTCAGCTGGCAGTCCTGATGTTCTTCTCTTTCCCCGCAGTGGAAACAGCGCCACCCAACTTTGTTCAACGGCTGCAGAGCATGACCGTGAGACAAGGAAGCCAAGTGCGACTCCAAGTGAGAGTGACTGGAATCCCTACACCTGTGGTGAAGTTCTACCGGGATGGAGCCGAAATCCAGAGCTCCCTTGATTTTCAAATTTCACAAGAAGGCGACCTCTACAGCTTACTGATTACGGAAGCATACCCCGAAGACTCTGGGACCTACTCAGTAAATGCCACCAATAGCGTTGGAAGAGCTACTTCGACTGCTGAATTACTGGTTCAAGGCAAGTGCTGGAAGGAAATGGGGGAAGGGGAGAGGGCTCATTTGGGGAGATGGGGGTCCACCGGTCTCTCCTCAGGGGCCTTGAAAAGTCTCTGAGATTCTCAGGAGGAGCTCAGAACAAATGGAACAAGCTGTAGTTATTAACCCATTACAAACTAGAGAGTATTTCAATCGTTGTATACATTTTCAATTTATTGGCAAACAATGAAATTTTTAAAAAGTGGTTCTATATAAATTCTTCTCTAATAATGAACATGTGCTATTTTTAAACCTTATTAATATTCATACAAAATCCAAAACTTTCTGCATTTTCCTCCACTGGACACCTAGAAAATCTTATTGAATTTGTAGTCTAAATTAACATAACCCCTTTAGAAATGAGACATGGTGCCCCCTCCTAAATATTTACCTTTCCCTTCCTGCAGGTGAAGAAGTAGTACCCGCTAAAAAGACAAAGACAATTATTTCGACTGCTCAGATTTCAGAAACAAGAGAAACTCGAATTGAAAAGGTATTTTTCTATACTGTCAGGGTTCCAGCCCTTCAGACTGTGGTTTCTCCAACTTGCTCTTCCTCATGGGCCTTGTTTTTCTCTTTTGCAGAAGATTGAAGCCCACTTTGATGCCAGATCAATGGCAACAGTTGAGATGGTCATAGACGGTGCCACCGGGCAACAGCTGCCACATAAAACACCTCCCAGGATACCTCCTAAGCCAAAGTCGAGGTCTCCCACCCCACCGTCCATTGCCGCCAAGGCACAGATGGCTCGACAGCAGTCCCCATCGCCCATCAGACACTCCCCTTCCCCGGTCAGACACGTGCGGGCGCCGACCCCATCTCCTGTCAGGTAAGGCCGTTTCAAAGAGATCAGGTCGTCCTGTATTTTTGAGTTAGGGTCATCCAATAAGAAGGGAAATAAAAGGAGGCAATAAAAAGTGTAGCGTGTGATAAAGGAGGTGAACAAAAAGGGTGCTAAGTCTGGTTTTCACAGATCCTCCTTGTCCACAGGTAAATTGGAGAACTTTATAAGCTGTAATCGTAAATTCTTTTTTTTTTAAACTTTTTAAAAAGATTTTATTTATTTATTTTTAGAGAGAGGGGAAGGGAAGGAGAGAGGGAGATAAATATCAATGTGTAGTTGCCTCTCTCACACCCTCTCCTGGGGACCTGGCTCACAACATGGGCATGTGCCCTGACTGGGACTTGAACCTGCAACCCTCTGGTTCGCAGGCCAGCACTCAATCCACTGAGCCCCACCAGCCAAGGCTTAGCTGTGTCATTTGTAAATTAAAGAGTATCATGATAAGGATGATCTCAAGGTATGTGGTGGGGATTTGACATAATCAAGTAAAGGTATCTTGTAAATAGAAAATAATTATACAAATGTTCTTATGCTTTAAGAATAAATAAACATCTTCTAATATTTTGTATATGCTTAAGATATTTTATCTAAAGAAATAAAATGGGTTTCTATGTTTAGTTAATATAAAGGTATTTTAGAAGGTGAGCATGTATCATCAGGACTCAGAAATTATATAATCAAGTATAAGCTATGGACAGCAAATTCAAAACTTTGGAATTTGATTTAATGTGCTGAGGTTTTTAATATGATGAACTAAAAAATATGTGAAGTTTTGAGGAAACAAAAAGCCTTTCTTGATCAATTTGAATGAATGTTTTAAATGCAGAGAAAGTTCCTGTGCCGAGAAATTTGTAAAAGAATAATAAGTGGATAGTTGACCTAAAAAATATTCAAACTGTGAAGTTACTATAATCAAAACAGTATGCTATTGGTAGGTGATTAGAAAATACACCAGGAGGGCAAAACAAAGAGTCCAGAAATAGATTCAAATATTCAGGAAATTCCATTTTTAATCAAAGTGGCCTTTCAATTCAGTGGGGAAAAAATATTTTACTTGATAAGGAATGCTGGTCCAATTGGCTATCCATTTGGAAGAAAAAAAATATTAACCTCTACCTCACACCATTTACAAAATAAATCTCAGCATGACTAAAGAGCTAAATTAAAAAATAAAAACCAGCCCTGGTTGCTGTGGCTCAGTGGATTGAATGCTGGTCTGCAAAGCAAAGGGCAGTTGATTCGATTCCCAGCAGGGCACATGCCTGGGTTGGGGGCCAGGTCCTCAATAGGGGGCTCTCGAGAGGCAACCACACATCGATGTTTCTCTCCCTCTCTTCCTTCCTCCCCCTCTAAAAATAAATAAATAAGATCTTTAAAAAATAAAGTAAAACCAAAACAATGAGAAGAAAATTGGGGAAAACATTTGTGGAGGAGAGCCTTGAAAAACAGATCTACAAATTCAACTACATAAAAATAAAAACCTATGACAAAAGCAAGGTTGTGACTAAACCAAAGAGACATTTGTGAAAACATTTTAAAGGTGCCTCTTCCTCAAGATATTTCATCACCTCTGCCATAAAAGCGTGATAACAAATTACAGTGGCTACAATGTGAACAGCACCAGCCTGGAAACAGTGCATAGCCTGCACAACTCTGCACAGGGGGCTGGGTAAGAGCCCACGAAGCAGCAGAGGGCAAACAGTAGATGCTGGGAGATGTTTGCGACACTTACGACAGACGGAACTAATGTACCAGGTGTATTAAAAAGCTTGCACGAATTAATTTTAAAGGAAAAAACAAACAACACAAATTGTAAAAATTACAGAAGACAAACATTTCACACAAGATGCAATTTAAATGTCCAATAGATATATGAAAAATTGTAGATGTATTCCAATTTTTATTATATTGACACCTTATTTTTTAGTATTTTATTGTAGTTTTTATTATTATTTATCACCGTTTTACCCCTGTCTCCCTCACCCCCCACAATCACCACACTGTTGTCCATGTCCATGAGTCCTTTTTCCTTTTTGCTCGACATTGGCCACTTCAAAAATTAAAGTATTGGCAGACACTAATATGAAGCCTTGAACAAGAAACTCAGTTTAAAAAACATACCTAGCTAACAAATATAAAGTGTTCTGTCTCGGACTCATCCCAGGTTTGCAGAGCATGAAACCACAAGGCAGGCCAGATGTGATTTTGGGCACACGACATCCTGACCACCTTTTAAATCTCAGCCTAAGGGTCATTTAGAGTTACAGGGCTTCCCTGAGTCCACGGCCAATTTTGAGTGTCTTAACAGTTTCTGGAAGTTCATTACTAACAATCTCAATCACTTAGCCCCCCAAATTTCCTTTAAAATAACTAAGAATTAAAAATGTCAATTTGTAGATAAAATAATGATTACCTAAAATAGACTACTTTCTAAAATGTCTCCTGGATTAGTCTTGATTTTTTGTTGTAAAGCAAGGCAAATATATTTCATTGAATAAGGTGCATTGTATCTAGCTGTGACCCGATGATTATTTTTTATTGTAAGAGCAGAAATAAGCACTTGCCTGTAATGACTCAAATTACACTGATTTTCACAGTTATGGGCTCACCTGCCATCTGCTGCTAATCACGCACGTCATGCTAATCCTGTCTTTCACCCTTTTTGAATGGACCTTCCTGTGTACTAGTTACAGCAAGATCAAGGCACAGGTTTTAGCTTGGAAGTATATATGTCACTTTCCTTTTCTTCAACTGATGTAGACCCAAATTATTCTAAACTGGTCTTTGTTGTATTTTTAAGGCAGTCACTCTCAAAATAAAGTCGTGTTTCCCTAGATCTCCCTTTAGTTGATTATGACTTTGTGTATAAAATGTCAATTGATTTTCACCAAGAAACCCTTTGTCAAAAAAACAATGAAATATTTCTTCATTAAACCAGTTAAAATTGCGATGTTCTGTTAAGTTACTCTGTAATTTAGAGCAGGTATCAACTGTGACTTGAGCCTTAATTAGAATAATTGTTTTGTTTATGATCAGTATAAATTAAATACCCTATGTAGTGCCAGAATACTTCATAAACATTTCCTCTATGAAGCAGTTAAATGCAATAATAAGGCAATCCTGCCACCTAGAGGGTAATATGTACACACTTCATTGACTAACAATCAAATTATGAAAAACTCTTGTCTTACAATAGTTGACCAAACCCCTAGAATGGTTGCTATAGTTTAGGAACTGTCTTTCTTGTCTATCAGTGTCTATCAGTGCAAAGATGTAGCGCACAGATTTTTCAACTGATGCTATTTCACTTTGAACAAACATAAACAGCAATAAACACTATTTTTAAAGAAGCTACTTTATCAATTTAATTTTTCAAACTGATAGAATCCTTAGGTTTCAAATTAGCCAGTTACCACAGGAAGTACAAGGGTATTTAAGAGCAGTCCAGGGCACATCACAATGAGGCGGAGGATAAACAAACGCAGAGGCAGTTTTAAAGAGCAACCCACAGCGCTTGGACTCGAAGAGCAGCTTCCGAAGTGGGCTGCACAGCCTACCCCACAGAGGGTTCTGAGAAAGCTTTTCCGAGCCTGGAGATCACGAGGCATGTGGACCTAGTGAAGGCTGTGGCAAGTCCCACGGAAAAATTAAAGAGGTCCAACTTCTTTAGCCTAGCTCCCCCAAAAGACCTTTGCTTTTATTTTTCTCAAAATAAACTTGACACTTGATTCATGGCTGAAAAGAGCTATAGATCCAACATAATTTCCCACCTTGTATTAAAATAGATTTTCTGCTACAGATTAAAATCACTCTAGCCTTCCTCCTTGTCCTCTCTTGTGGGACATTCATGCCTTTATCCTGATTTATGAGTGTAACTTTTTATACAAGGTGTACTCATGCATTGTGATTACAGAATGCTTACTTTGTTCAACACATCTCTGGTACCCACTGCGTGCCCCCAGAATTGGGAGCACTGAGAAATTTAGAGTTACGATTGCGACAATTACCAGGGCCTTTCTTTGGCTATGTTTCAAGAAACCACCTTCTGCTGTTTTCACTTTTTAAAATGTGAGACAGTGAATCAGGGCACAAAATTCTTTAGCTTAGAATTGTCTGATGCTCGAGTTACAGCAAGTAAGAGTAAGGGCTTACTGGGGTTTAAAGCAGATTGTGGAGGACAGCTGTGGGAGGGGAGTTTCAGGGGTGGGGGGACTGAGCAAAAAGGAAAAAGGACTCACGGACATCGACAGCAGTGTGGGGATTGCTGGGGAGAGGAGGGTACAAGGGAGCTAAATAGTAAAGGGAAAAAATACAATAAAGATCAAATTTTAAAAGAGAGAGAGAGAGCCAGAGAGCTCACCCCAGGAGGCCCCTCCCCTTTCTGCCAGGTGAAAACGCAGTGAACTGTCTCTAAACCAGTAGGCAGCCCTTTGCCAGCTGTAATATCTGCCCGGCCTTAATCTTGGACTCCCAGCCCCTAGAGCTGTGAGACAGCGGTTTCCGTCCTATCCAAGCCCCCAGGGCACAGCACTCTGCTACAGCAGCCTAGGCCACTTACCCACTTAGACTTTCTGCTCACAGGTGCCTTCACAGGTCAGGGATCTGTGTCTGTTTTACTCACTGATAAATCCCAACTGCCTGAAATAAAACCTAACAGATGGAAAATGATTGATAAATATTTTTTGAAAGAAAAAAAAAAAAAACAACAGATTACGTTCAAGTACATTATTTGCCACTGAGTAGGTTACCGAGGCGCAGAGTTTAAAAGTCTGCGTTGAATTAAGCGCTTCCAGATTGTTCTGTTATTGTTCAAATAAGATGACCCAGAGGGGAGCGCCTTGTCCTGGGTTTTTGACCGCTGTCCTTCGGCTTTCAGGCCTGTGTCCCCGGCCGGGAGGATCTCCACGTCCCCCATCAGATCTGTTAAGTCTCCACTACTCACGCGGAAGACCCAGACACCCACGCTGGGCCCCGAAGTGCCTCCCCCGTGGAAGCAAGAGGGCTACGTGGCCTCCTCCGAGTCTGAGATGAGAGAAAGTGTGATGACAAGCGCTACTCAGATCAGGACGGAAGAGAGATGGGAGGGGAGATACGGGCTCCACGAGCAAGTGACCATCAGCGGCGCTGCGGGAGCTGCCGCCAGCGTGTCCGCCGGCGCCGCGGGCGCCGCAGAGGTACTGTCACAGCTGTCCTGTCTCCCTCTCTCCCCTCCACCTTCCGGCCTCTCCGGCCAGAGTCCTGTCCTGGAACTCGGTGAGGACAGGCCCGCAGAAGGACAGAAGGATATGCAGGAAAGGACGAGCGGATCGGGCCCTTGCCTTGTAAAGGCGTTGTCAGTTGGGACAGAGGCTCTGATCTGTGAGGTCCACGTACAACACGGGTTTAGTAACCTGTGTCCTATTTCTTGTGGCGATGACAAGTGCTTCTGCACATGTGTATGGGGCTCTAGGTAGCTCAGTTTCCACGGGGTTTTTGTGTTTTCTACGCCATGGCATTTTGAAAAGTGACGCACGTGGTCATTTCCAATCCAGGTGAAACAGGAAACCGACAAAAGTGCAGCTGTCGCGACCGTCGTCGCTGCCGTTGACATGGCCAGAGTGAGAGAACCAGTTATCAGCGCTGTAGAGCAGACTGCTCAGAGGACAACCACGACTGCCGTGCACATCCCACCTGCTCCGGAACAGGTACGCGGGAGGCCCAGGCCGCGCTGTGCCTGCAGAGCTCCCGCGAGCCGCCGCGCTCGAACCGCTCCGAGGAGAGCACCGAGCCCAGACTTTGCGGACTTTCTTAGCAATAGGTGGTCTGAAATACCAAAGGTGTGCAAAACACAAGCGCCTTAAGCACCTGGTCTATGACCGGCCTGGAGGCAGGCAAGAGTAAACTGTCAGAAAGGCGCCAGGGAGGTCAGACAAAGAATTCTGAGTGTCACAGTGCTCCTGGGGCAAGACAGGCAGAGGGTGGCCGGGAAAGTCTGCTAAACGAGGCAGGCAGGTAGGTTTGTGCGCATCCCAGGCTGTGGTTCCAGACCAGTCAGTCCGTCAGTCAAGAGTTCAGGCCCTCGAGGAACCGGGTGTGGAAACCATTATTTCAGGGCAGACATTACTTTTCTCTAAGCTTCCCCAAAAGACCTTTGCTTTCACTTTCCTCAAAATAAACATGGCACTTGATTCATGGCTGAAAGGTGTTATAAATCCAGGATAATTCCCCACCTCATATTTGAATAGATTTTCTGCTATAGTTTAAAATCACTCTTGCTTTCTGCTTTATCCTCTCTTGTGTGGCGTTTATGTCTTTATCCTGATTTATTGTTGTAACTTTGTATACGAGGTGCATTAAACTATTTCCTCCCTTCCTCCCCCTTGAAATCAGAAGAGAAAGGAAGCAGAGAAGACTGCTGTAACTAAGGTAGCAGTGGCTGCCGACAAAGCCAAGCAACAAGAATTAAAATCAAGAACCAGAGAAGTAATTACGACAAAACAAGAGCAGGTGCACGTAACTCACGAACAGGTGAAAATGTTTTTTGATGTGAAATGATTGCTGTTATTACCTGTGCCAACACATATCATGTTTACTGTGAAGGGTGTTGCATCTCAGGCAACTTGGTTTTTATCACACTAATAAAAGTCCCTTGTATTTGTGTGTTCCTGGGTACTACGTACCAAAGTCCCTTAGAGTCACCTAATGCTTTCCGCATGTAGACAAGAGGACCTCTGTGAACATGTACTGGGGAGAAACAGGGGTCTCATCTGCATTGATCTGGGACTGCACTAATTAAAAATGTGGCTGTGAGAGAGGTAATACCAGGAAGAAGAAATGGTCAGGAACAGGGAAGAGTGGAAAAGAACACGGAGAACCCATTGCTTTGAAAATAACTTACTCTGCTTCCGTAGTCTTCAGGAGAATATTCGAATGTGAATTTCAAGTGGGATGAATAGGCCTTTGTAGGTCAAATGACCAGAAAAAGTGAAAAGGACAGCGCCGTGATTGGCGGCATTCGGGGACAGCTTAGATAAGGCCAACTGGTAGGGCTGTGGGCCTAGGGAGCGAATTGTCAGTCAGGTGGTTTGAGAAATGAACTTCCAAGTTTCTTCCAAACCTGAATTTCAGTGATGACATCTGAGAATGGCAAAGAAACCAACAGGGAAAACTGCCCCTCCCCTCACCTAATGCACGCACCTTTGGGTCCAGACCCAACATGGCATTATTCAGGGGGCTAAGAATTTGGAAACTGTTTTGCCTAGGATATGTACAAAACTTTTTTCCCCATAAGACCTCAGTTTTAGAAAAATAAGTCTTGATATTTAAAACCATTGTAATATTTAGGAAAAGTTTCAAAGCAAAAATATTGTATAAATGCAGATTATAAATTGTCCATACCTCATTTTTCATATAGAAAATAAAAGGGTTCGACAGTATTACTTCTAAGGCCTTCCTCTCAATAATCCTGAGCTCTAGATCACCTTTAGATGACCTTAGAGGTATGGAATAATGCTCTTACTAGCATGGAATAATATTGCCATGTATCCACTTATAGAAATTGGAAGTCTTTTCCAAAGAAAGCAAACCTTGTCAAATCCAACTTTTTTTCCCCACTAAGCAGTATAACTCATGGTTCAAACAGAAAAAGAGTATGGTCATATTGATGAAAATAAGATGACTTATTTCATTTAGTGATATCTCCAGAAAAAGGATTTTACTTCTTTTTTCAAATTCCTATTTTGTCATATTTAATAAGCATTATGTCTCTTCCATTAGAGATCACAAGACAACAAGGTTTTGTTTTTATCATTGATTTCAGATAAGGAAAGAAACTGAAAAAACATTTGTACCAAAAGTAATAATTTCTACAACTAAAGCCAAAGAACAAGAAACTAGAATTTCTGGAGAAATTACTGCAAAGCAAGAACAAAAACAAATAACCCA
>VMDR010031796.1:0-11937 GCA_007922815.1 Macrotus californicus | reverse complement strand
TCTGAATAATAAGACTCTGTGGAATGATTTGTAATTCTGTGGACCAGCTTTTCAGTACAGCCTGCCACTTAATTTCAAAACTCCTTCCAGTGTGGGTGAGAAACTGGCACTGCCCCATTATAGTAATTGTAGGTGGAATGGGAGAAACAGTCAAGAGGCATGGCTGATAGATTGTTGTGAGAGCGCTGTTTAAACCCCTTCTCTGCCTGCTGCCAAAAGTAGGAAGGAAGCTAATGGAGATCATGTGTTTCAAAGTCAGTGGTCTGAGAACAGTTTTTCAGTTAAAGGTGCTGATTATCTTGTTTCTAGTGGATAGTTCCATTGTCTTAAGGAACATAGTGTTAAATGGCTTTTAAATTCAGGCAGACAAGAGAAGGCAATGTTTAGTAAGCTCCTAAATTTCTTCAGAGATGGAGTATCATAGTCACAGATCATAATGCATGCTCAGAATATCATTTCGGTACTTAAAAAAAAATCTCAAAGATACTGAAGTATAATTTCACATTTTCTGTTTTCTAAAATGTATATGGTCTATTTATTTATTTATTTTAGTGTATGTTCATTTAAAAATAGCCCACCAACATTTTTATGTGTTGGCTCTCCTAGACAAAAAATGTTCATTATTGGTGGTGGCCTGGATGATTCCGAACCTTTTCTGACAAGCAGTTGAAGTTTTATAGGAGCAAGTCTCAAGTAACTTCAAGATGTCTACTGCTGGCACCTGCCTAAGTGCCAAAGCACTTTCTAGAAATTACAGATTGTGATGTTAGGGAAGTTACCAGTTAATAGGATTTTTTCCAAAGTATGTGGGGAAATTTTCACTCAACTCTGATAACTACATGCAGAGCACCAAAATTCTGATTTGTGGAAATGAGAGTCAGGGTTTGGTAAATACCTGAAGGACCTAAAATTATAATTTGTTTTTAGGCTCTTTTCCTTGGAAATCAGTTCAGTGTACACTTTACCTATTATGTTACTTACTGTTGTAATCATAAATAATATTACTGATTGGATTCTCCCTAGTTAAGTGAGAATCACAGTAAGGCTGGAATCTATAATCCTTATTTTTGAATAATTATTTTAAAGAGTTCTTTGTGAATGTGACAAAGGAATGAAATTATTCCTAAGATGTTCTCTAGAGTAAGCTACACATCCCTAGTAATTTTTTTAAAAAGAGAATTTATGCTAAATACCTTTCCTAATAAATAAGTATAGGATGTACCTCTAGATAGAATTATCACTGGAGATCTCTTCATTTATGCAGTGTACTTTTTGGTTTCTGTTATTAATCATGTTGTAAAATATTTTCAGCTTAGCAGTTCACTTAAGTTAAATAGCTTTTGTTGTTAAATAATAATAAAAATTATGGTGTAATACAGATGTATAATCCCATAGGTGTGAACGTAACAGATCATGATTTAACATTCAGAAGTCTAACAGAAGCCCTGCAGAATAATGTCACTCCATATGTAGTCACATTGCAAGCTAGAGACTGCCCAGGTAAAGTATAAATGCTTTAATAACCTTGATGAGACGTTACACATCTCTTTCGTCCTCTCTCCATCTCTCTCTCTCTCAAGCTTTCTTTATACCTTTTTCATTTGTGGGAAGAGTATGGCACTACATTTTGGCAGGGTGAAGTTTAGTGCCTCCCCGGACAGGCTTGACTATTGTAGGACTCTGACACTTTATTCCAGCCCTACATGCTTCACTGCTGGTAATCGTCTGAGCATCTTAAGTTGGAAGGTTTGGCACAGGAGCTGATAATTGAGGAATTGGGAGTTCTTATTTAGTCCAACAGAGAATAGACTACGTAGGCTTATATTTCCAGCCCCAAGTCATCTTACTGTCACACTTTGAAAGGCCACCGTGACTTAAAATAGTCCATTGCCAGAGCTTTCCTTGGGTGTCTGAAGCCATTCAATCATAAAGGATGTGGAAACTAGTAGAGTAAAATGTGCTTAAATTGGACTGATGTGTTTATGTGCTTTATATTACTTTCATATTCATAAACTGATTGGAATTAAGTAAAAGACCTTAGGACATCTTTTAAAATAACTTGTGTAAATAATACTTTTGACCTTTTTTAGGAGCCTTAAAAACCTTTTGCCATCCAGAAGTAAATTAAATATATATTATTCCTAATAAATTAATAGTTTTTATATTTATACATTTGTTCAGGTAACACTTTTATTATAGACAATACACATAAAGTTTGGCCTAGTTTTAGTATCAGTTAATGAAATTTAACTATTAAGAAGATGCTAATGAATATTAATAGTCAATATGTTAAATGATATGTTAGTTAATTTTAAGTATAGAAAAACACATTTTACTTAAATAATGTAATCTACTGATCAAGAAGTTTCAGTTGTTTTATAGTGGATTGCTTTAAGGGGGAGATAAAATTTCTTTTATATTTTGCAGATCTAAAACATTTTTTGCAAAAGCTGTTCTCACAGTTGATGGACTGCCATGTAGATGTGGAATCCAAAGAACAGGAAAAAGATATCCAGAAAAAGATACATTGTTCAATGGATTCTCTTTCCAGTTGGTATATGAATGTTACACAGGTAAATGTAAACTGACAGTTTTTTCCCAGGAAATTGGCATATGATTGGAGAGACTTGGAATTATATTAAGTATAGTATTGTTTTGTTCTAATAAGGATGTGCTTATGCAGCACCAGCTATTAATTTAATGGTAGCTATTGTTTTTCCTAAGGCTGCTAGAATTTAAAAGTATTCTTTTATCAGTATGCAGCCTACTTCCTGATAAAAGTTTAGGTTCCTACAAGGCCATTTTATTTGTGGGAGAATGTCTCCTAGTGACAAAAACAGCATCTGAAATTGACTCTCTTGCAGATTTTATCTCTGTAACAATGGCTATAAGGTTAATAAAATCATGTTGTATCTACTGTCAGCTTAGTCTGATGAGAAATAGCCATATATATATTTTTTAAGAATCTAATTTGTTCCATGTTTAGAATTCTTAGGGAATAAATGTTCTCTAAGTAAAGCATATTCAATAAAAAGAAGTTCCATTCTACCATGTTAGTCTCTGGTGAAATGATTAACCGAGTGATTCATGGGTTGCTGTACCATAAAACCACAGCCTTAGTTTATGATGCTGGGTAGCCAGATAGTACAGGACAAAATACTACAGAGATATTTTTATTTTATTTTTTATTTTTTTTATTTTATGTATTTATTTTTTTAGAGAGACGGGAAGAGAGAAAGAAAGAGAACATCAGTGTGTGGTTGCCTCTCACACATCCTGTACTAGGGACCTGGCCTGCAACCCAGGCATGTGTCCTGACTGGGAATCGAACCAGTGACCCTTTGGTTTGCAGGCCGACATTCAATCCACTGAGCTACACCAGCCAGGGCTGTAGTGATTTTTTTTGATGATTATATTTGCTAAAGTCATCATAAATGAAGTTACCTTTTACAGTATATAGGTATTAAACTGGGTTTAATGCTTATTTGTAGTATCTTAATTTGATCCAGAATTTTAGATCTTGTAGAAATCAAATGCTACATGAAATTTAAAAATTGGGATTGGACTAGGTGATATTTAATATGCTTTTCAACTTGAAATTTCACAGTAGCAGAGCAGTTTTATTCATTGTGCTTTTTAATTAAAAATACTAATTCTTACTTTAAAGCAAATTATGACATTCTACCAACAGAAAATTCAATTTTATAGAGAATGTTCTCCATGCTTTTTTTGTCATTTTTTTCAGATAGCAGAAAATATAAATATTCCATATGAGTTAATAGATTTTACTGAACCTTTTACTTCTTGGTTATTATTCCCATGTTAGACAGAAAGATTGTGCTAATAACTGTTAGAATGAGTTTCTATTTATTACATGGTAGAAATAAAAACCAGTTACTGTGAAATGTAAAGGGAGCTAGATCTACATGTGTAACATTATTTGGTTGGTAAGGCTTACTTTTAACTCCTTCTTTCCACAATGGCTTAAAAGAAGACAGACCCAGGAAAGCCAGGGAAAAAGAGGACTTCTCCTAGCCAGTGGCAGTCTCCTCCTGTTGTGCTTATCTTAAAGGATATGGAAAGCTTCACCACAAAAGTGCTCCAAGACTTCATAATTATCAGCAGGTAGATGACGTATCACCTGTCTTCTGTGAAAAATTTCTTTTATTAAGAAAACATACAATGTTTAACTTAAAAAAACCCTTTTTTCAAAGAAAACAAATGGCAATTTTATTCTTACTTTAATACCAAATGGATGGAAACCAAGATGATTTCAAATTCCTTACATTTGAATGTTCAAAGACCTCCTATCAGATTCTCATTTGCTTTTTGAGCAAAGAATGAGAATCAAAAGACAAAAATTAGCCAATTTTAAATTAGCATGATAAGGCAGTATAGAATATAGTTTCTTTCACCAAGATTGTTTCTTACTTGCCTATTAAATGTATAAGCTACTGCAGATTGAGATATTTTTGTCAGATCTTACTTTCTGTTACCTATCCACCCTTAGAAGTTTTGTGTTAACTCCACTGAGCAAGAATATTTTTTAAAAAACATTATTTTATATAATGAGAATCTACTTCCATGATCTCATTGGATCTTTAAGGTGATCCTGTGAGACTCAGAATTGAAGTAACTCTTATTTTTAAATTCAGTAACAAGCATTACCCATGGTACATTTTTGTTTTTTTTAAAGATTTTATTTATTTTTATTTTTTAGAGGGGAAGGGAGGGAGAAAGAAAGGGAGAGAAACATCGATGGGTTGCCCCTTGCACACCTCCAACTGGGCACCTGGCCCACAACCCAGGCATGTGCCCTGACTGGTAATTGAACTGGCGACCTTTTGTTTACAGGCCTGCACTCAATCCACTGAGCCACATCAGCCAGCGCTGTAGCCATAACTATTAAGCAAGTTAACATGCTGAAGAAAACAAAATAAATTATATCTTTATTTTTTTATCATCATTGTGTGGTTGCCTCTCACGCGCCCCCTCCTGGGAACCTGGCCTGCAGCCCAGGCATGTGCCCTGACTGGGAATCGAACCGGCGACCCTTTGTTTTGCAGGCCGGCACTCAATCCATTGAGCTGCACCAGCCAGGGATCAAATTATATTTTTAAAATGTACCATGGGATACCCTGGCTGGTTCGGCTCAGTGGATTGAGCGTCATCTTGTGAACTTAAAGGTCGCAAGTCCGATTACCAGTCAGGGCACATGCCTGGGTTGTGGGCCAGGTCCTCAGTTGGGAGCATGCAAGAGGTAACCTATCTATGTTTCTTCTCCTCTCACTAAAAAATAAAAATAAATGAAATTTTAAAAAAGTAGTTATAGCTACATTTGCCTTTAAAGCTGTATTGTTATAATTTACTAATATAATTATTATTCCTATTTTGATAGAGTCTTTTTTCCTCTATTTTTAAACTTAGGATTTCTAGACCCTAAGACTTTTCTTAGTGCTAGTACCGAACTGCTTAACATGCTGGAAAAATGTACACAGTACAGAAGAGTGACAGAAAAGCTCTGCTTTCATGGAGCTCAGTCTTGTGAATACTTTTACCATCAAAAGTAAGGAAAAGGAACTTAAAACAGTAACAGAGTCCTTTACTCCTATGAAGGTAGAACTGTATACAGCTAGGATTTGAAAAGCAATAGTTAACAGGAGGGCGCTAGCAAAATCAGCAGCCAGGATACACAGGACTGACCTGCAGTAACTCTCAAAGGGAGTATTGTTTTACTCTGTGGAAGTCATTTGTGTTCCTGCTGGTAACGCTAAGAACCAATAATGTCAGCCCTGCCCACGGCTCAGTTAGTTGAGTGTCATTCCATGTGCCAACTATTTCTATGTTACTTTAACAGAGGATAATCAGTGACCTAGCAAATTTTGGTATCTAGGATGATACACCTTACCAATGTCTTATAAAGCAGACATAAAAATAAAAGTCTTATTGTGAAATATGATGTATTGAAATATATTTGTTGAAGAAATCCTACTCTTGTATTTTTTTTTAAACTAGTCAACATCTACATGAATTTCCACTAATACTCATTTTTGGAATTGCCACGTCTCCTATTATCATCCATCGGTTGCTTCCTCATGCAGTATCATCTCTGTTGTGTATAGAAATATTCCAGTCTTTGTCTTGCAAGGAGCACCTGACTACAGTACTTGATAAGGTAAAAAGAAAAAATTTACCAGCGAAATAGAATGAGAAGAAAACTGCCAAAAATAGATTATAAATATAAATGTTAATGATAAATTTCTACATCTCTTCAAAGTATGAGATTGATCTAGATATTCCTTCACATTTTTTAATACTTTCATTTAATGGTTTTATAGTGGTATAGTATTGCCATCAATATTTATGAAAATATAAGATAAAATATAAAATTTATAAAAATGATATCTTCAACCTATAGCTATCAATCAGATATTACTGAATGGAATTTTTTTTTTTAAGAGGGGAAGGGAGGGAGAGAGCAAGGAAGTAAAACATCAGTCGGTGGCCTGTTGTACACAAACTGACCAGGGATGGAACCCACGACCCAGGCCTGTGCCCTGACCGGGAACGAAACCTGCAGCGTTTTGCTTTGCTGGACGATGCCCAACCAACTGAGCACACTAGTCAGGGCGTTAAAATTTTTTTACAGAATGTAATGACTTCCTGGTAGCAATAACAATGTTTTGACCACATTTAATAGTAAATGATTTGAAGTTTTTAGTGAACTCTTTCCTGTCATGCTGATGATGTTTTCCCAGACCGGAGATTCTTTTTCTACCTAAATAGAATACAGTGTTTAGTATTGACCTTTCACAAATCGTTACTAGACTCAGCTTCATTAAGATATGCTTTATGTTACTTGTGTCAGGTAAACTAATGACAATCTCCCCTTTATTTACTAACCACTTCTACATTTTTTCCCCATAAAGGTGGTATCCATTGGTTTACTGACATTTTAGGGAGATTTTTCCAGCTGCAGTATTTAATATTGCTTGGTTATAGCCAAGTTCAGTTGGTGTTCTATAACCAGGCTTCTCTTTAAAGAGCCTAGTGTGACTTCATTTTCAGATGTGAAATCTTCACTATAGGCCATTGAAAATTAGCTGAATAATACAAATCCAGCTATTTTATATTTTAAATAGACATTTGCTAATTTTGGGTCTTTCACATAACAGTACATAATGTGTACTGTTCATTATTGTGTATCAGTAGGGATGAAAGAAATCAGTTAACAAGAATTGCCAAAGCCTGCAGCTTCTTCAGTGGCTTCTGATGGGAGAACAGGAGTCATGTGGTTGCTAGACAGTACTTTTTAGAATTAGGGTTTAGATAGGGGGTGATGGACATCTTTGATTCTGAACATGTAGTATGAATATGAATAGCTTCTTTGTTGTTTTTACTGTTGTGTAAAGTAATTTAAAATTTTAGTTGATGTTTGATGTGAAAAACCTAGCTATTGTTACAGCTTTCATAGTTAGTGTTGTAGTCTCACTCTTTGCCTCACTATTTATACTTGATATTTATGAAGAGTAAAGACTAACAAGGAGTGTGTCCTGCTCCCCATTTCTCTCTTTTCAGCTACTTCTTACAACTCAGTTTCCCTTTAAGCTGAGTGAAAAAGTGTTACAGATTTTGATCAGCATCTTTTTGTATTATGATTTCTCAATTCAGAACTTCATAAAAGGACTTCAGGTAAGAAGACACTAATGGATTTGAAAATGCACAAGCTGATTCTAAATAATTTGCATGTTATTTCAAACTGACTAGTGTGATATTTAAGGCATTTTACATGGCAAACTCTAGAATAAGTAAATTCAAGTTATATTATTCTGAGTTCTACAATTGCTTTGTTACCTTGCAGGAAAAATATAGATAATACATTAATTGGATATTAAAATTAAAAAAGGCCTCCCTCTATTCCAGTGATTCTTAACCATGTTAGGGGAGGTAGGAGGGAAAAGGGACCGTGTTTTTAAGAATCTGATGAAAGCTTATGGACTTTTTACCTAGGAAATGTTATATGTAAAGGGTCAACAAACTTATTGTAAAGGCCTAGATACTTTTGGTTTTACATGCTACATATGGTTTCTGTTGCATATTCTTTGTTTTCTTTTATTTATTTTTTGAAATAACCCTTTCAAGATGTAAAAGACATTCCTTGGCCACGTAAAAATAGGCTGTGACCTATAGCTAGCTGTCCCCTGTAGATATGTGTGTGTTCATTTATACTTATATATATTTTCATCAAGTTTTCATGAATTGACAGAAAAAATTCACGAACCTAACTTCATAACATCTGTTATGAACTAACAGTGGGCCCCATTATTCTGTTGTTTAAAATCTATTATTTCCCTCTCTTGGCAACTATCTCAAATACCCCAGCAAAGTGTAGTCATTGTGAACACATGCCAGTTGTTAAATTGAGTGCAACCTGCATATTAGTAACCTTCAGTACAGAAGTGCAATGTGCTGCCTTATGTTTATAGTTCCTAGATGATTATAAATTACTTTCCATAGGTACCCTTCTGCCACATAAAACACTGTAGTGGTCTGTTATGGCTAATGTCTTTTGTTTTTAATTTAGAGTTTTTTGAAAATCCTCACCCAAGGATATGTTTATTGATTTTAGAGAGAGAAACATCGATGTGAGAAAGAAATATCGATTGGTGTACTGGAAGACACTGACCAACTGAGCAACCTGGCCAGGGCTCAATTAGATTTTTTTTTTAAAGTATTTTAATGCAAGAAAATATTTACCGTAGCAGTATGTGAGATTAAATGATATTGCGCTATAACAACTTCTAATTTACTTCTTACTCATTTTTTACTTACTCATAAGTATTTATCAAGAGCCTACTGAAAACCAAACACTATGTTGAGCCCTGGACATACAGAAGACAAAGAAATGTCTGCCTTGAAATTGCTCATAGCTTAATGAAGAGTAAACATGCATTTATAGTTTTGAGTCAGCGCTATGAAAGAAACATCCCTGGAGGCTGAGGAACAGTAGTGTATCCTAAAGCAGAATTGCTGGCCAGGTCAGAATTGGAAGAGCATTCCAAGCAAAGGGAACAATAGAGGGGGACAGAGCTATCAGAGGGCTGTTGCAGGGATCTAGACGAGACAGGACAAGGGCTACACCAAGGTGGTGTTAGTGGGGTAGAGAGGAGGAAACAAGTGTGAGGATGAGCTGGCAGCAGCAGAACTTGGTGACTGAGTGGACGGCGGGATGTGTAGAGGAGCGTAAGTGACAGATGCACAAGTTCTAGTTTGGCAGGTGGGTTGGAGGTTGGCACCATTTATTAAGTGTGCATGTTAACATGTATCAAAGCCAGTTTGTTAGAAAAGGGTGAGTTTCTTTTTGAATAGGTTAGTTTAGGGTATATTGGATATAAAAATTTGGCACTGAGGAGAAAGATCTGGACTGGAAATATTTAGGATTTATCATTAAAAGATAGTAGTTGTGTCACACAGTGAGGATGAGGCATCACACAGAGGAGGGAGGCGAGCAGTAAGGGGAGAACCCCCCGGCAAACTGACATAGAAGAGTGAGCAATAGAAAAGGAGACTAAAAACAAAAAGAAAATCCAATAGAAAGCAGGATGTCACGGAAGTCAAGGGAAGAAGGACTCTGAGGAGATATAAACTAGTCCCAAATACCTTTGAAAAAGTGAGGGAAGAAAAGGACGTTAACCAAGTACTCAATCTCTCTGGATCCCATTTTTCTCATCTGTAAAATAAGGCGAATAAGATGGGATGATTTTATATGTTTCTGGTAATTTACTAAGCAGCACCCCCTTTATGCTAGGCACTTACTAAGTATTTCCTTTGTTTCATTAATATGTATTATTACCCTTAATTTTGCACATGAAAAAGCAGGCTTAGGTTAAGTAGCTCTGCCAAGTGCACATAGGGAATAAGTGGCAGACCATTTAGACCCCGTTTGTCCAGTTTTCCAAATTGGTGTAAATGTAAGTCCTGATTTCTACAGCAGGTACAATAGGGTATGTGATCATTCCACATATGTTTAAGTCCTTCCCACTTTAGGTGGATATGTTAACCAAGTTACTAATTGACCCAGATATTGAGAATGCACTTGAACAAGACAGTTAAGTGATACTGGGTCCTTACTGCATTTATAGCTCTGCTATAGCTCATGTGGCTTGTCCTCACTTTCTCCCCAGGAAGTTCATTACCACGTTCGATTTTTATTTTTCTCATGTTTAAAAAGTCGTGTTTACCTTAGAATAAGTATTATCACATTAACGTAATTGGAAAATATAAGTAAGAAATAAGATTATGTTAATATATGCAAAGATAATTTAGCGCTTGGCATGAACAGTTGCTTTCTAATTTGTAGTTGTTTCTAAGTTAGGCTGGCCCTTTGCCTTACAGCCTTATACTTGCTCCAGAATGGACTGTTTTGGAGGGTTGCTTCTTGCCTTGGGCTTCTGATCCTCAGCTCTGTAGACTCAGAAATTATCAGTGTACCCAGGAAGGATCAAGCTCAAGTACATTAAGGATGATCTATAAATTAGCATGTTAATTTATTAATTTGTGATGGGGAATGATATTTTCCAGTGATCCGAATGTGTTTTATGTACTACGTAGGGAACTCTCTCTCCAATATCAAGGTACCTGGAAAAACCGAACTGGTCATCAGAAGGTTGCTTAGAGTCAAAGTTTTTAACATTTGGAGAGTTAGGAGATATGTCTTACCAGTTATAGTAGAATCTGGAAAATCATTTTCCCTTATACTGTGGAGAAGACAGCATTCTATTTACTAGAATACTCATATCTATCTGATACTGTACTATGTGTTCCTTCATGTAGTAAAACTGAATTTAAAAAATACATTTTCTTTAGCTGTCCTCATTTTTCACTCTTCTTTTAATCAGTAAGCAAAGCTTCTGCCATTGTAACATTTTTATTTATTTAGCAGACCAGTTTTTACACTGACTTTAGATTGATATTTTCTTATATGAGTTTTGGGGCATCAATTAGAACCTTAGGTCACACCCCAATCCTATCACCACTACATTTATTGTTCTGTTAATGTAAGTGAGATTCTTCTGAAACTAGCTAATTTATCCATTTATATTAATTTCTTTTAGTTTATACTTCAGATATTATAATATTCTGACCTTGTTCACAAAATGGGTCCTTAGGTATCTAGCCATTTATGTATCGTTTGCAGTTATTGTGACATTATTAAGTATATTAGTGTCGTAAGTACTGCTTTTTTAAAGTGCAAAATTGAGCAGATGATTTACTGCCAAAATATAATGAATATATTTAATCTTTATATCTTTTTCAGCTTTCCCTGTTAGAACATTTCTATTCCCAGCCCCTCAGTGTTCTGTGCTGTAATCTTCCAGAAGCCAAGGGAAGAATAAATTTTTTATCTGATAATCAATGTGAAAACATCCGACGTCTTCCATCATTTAGGAGGTAAAACAAAGAAGTAGATATTTAGATATCTTATAATAATGAGTTTGGGGCAAAACACATGATCTCAGATCCAGGTATTTTTGAAGAAAAGAAAAATAACCTTTTAATTTTTTAGATCATATTAAAACCCTTCTGTTTTTAATTGTGAGATTTCTTTGTTGGATTTGAAAATTTGGCATAAAGAAAAATATTTTTACAAGAGGGCATAATTTATAGCTTTCCAGAGTTGCTTTTATAAATAGCATTTTCTGTTTCTGGAGTTTCTGTGCTTTGTTTATGCAGACCCTCCCGACTGTGAACTGTGGCTGACGTATGGAGTTGAAAATTATTGTAAACCATGACTGTCATCTTGTATTTATTGTTGAAAAGAAATGAAAGAACGCGACCCCCAATGTAGATACTTCTTTTTCCCCATATGATAGCCAAATATTTAGAATATTTTATTATCTCTTTTTGCGTATGGTTTGGTAAATATTTTAGGTACGT
>VMDR010031795.1:0-11924 GCA_007922815.1 Macrotus californicus | reverse complement strand
TGCATTTTTTTGTTTAGACTTTCAGTTTATTGGGTTCTTTAAAATACAATAAATAGTGATAGCAAAAGTCATCTTCAGAAGAGGAAGAAGCGTAGCTTTGAAATGAGAACAACAGAACCCGAAGAAGCAGGACGGTTGCAGAGCAGTAACCCTTTCCCCATCCCAAACCCACGGCGGGTAGAGAGGAGCGAGATTTGCCTCGAGTGGGGATTAAGTTGCTCTGGAAGTCAGAGGGAGAGCAGGGCTGTGTAACAGCTCTGGCTGGGACTCCGCAAACATTAGATGTTAAAATTGATAAGGCACCAAGCCAAACATTCTACATCAAGGCTGATAAAGGAAGTTAGAGCAGAAACTGCAGAAGTGTCCGTCGAAATTTTTACAACACTGTTGAGCGCAAAATGAGATCCCTGAAGACAAAGACAATGATTAACATAAACCCATTATGATAAAAGGGGGCCAGGCAGAAGAATTACTTAGGAATTACTCATCAATCTATTGCAATCTCATTCGGGAGAGAAATGTACAACCCAATAGAGCTACACTTTGCAAGCTCAGGGTTTACTTGATGGAGACCAGCCCCATGCTCTCACTCCTTGGCTAATCAGAATTCTTTGAGGATTTCATTACTGCAAAGGTGCTAAACTCTTTTCTGAGAAGAGAAAGCATAGTGTAGTTACTGCTTTGAATGGAAGTCATCTTGTTAGTGTGGGTTCGGAGCTGGTACTGAAAGTAGAGGAGATTTATGATCATATATACAAGCTGTGAAGAATTTAGGTCCTTCTGAAATGATTTGTACTCTTTTTAGAAATTCTTTTTGGCTCTCCAGAATTCTGGTGAGAAAAAATCTTCCTCTGACAAAGGAACTGCCCTTCTATAAGGAAGAGCTGAGCCTATGGCAGTTTTGATAAGAGTGGGCTAAGGTGGCAAATGTGGAGGTGGCTTGCAGGCAGCCTAAACCGACAGCTTCTCCAATATCTCTGGGGACCTCTAGAAGCAGCAAAAGAGCTGACGGCTTGAGTTGTGCCCAAAGTTCAAATGAGGGAAAAGAAAACCCAAGAGAGGGCAGGATTTAAATGGCAGGAGATAACGTGATACCAGTAAGTCACATAGGAAGGCTTCTGAGGACAGCGTTCTCCTACCCACTCTTCACTCCCAGTGTGAGTCTTTCTTATAACTAAATTCCCCTGGGCCCCCAAAACTGGGCAGAAATATTCAAGCCAATTAGTTTCTTTCCTCTTCTGGACATGCCAGGAAATAGCCAGAGAACATCCTAATATTGCCTGCTTTAGAGCTAGCTGGAAGGAAAAAAAAAGGGAGCTCAACACATGTAATTAACTACTGAGTATACATATCAACAGCGCCAAGACACTATGTACAATAGCAGAAATGCCGGAGTCTGCCCGAGATGGTTGGTGGTGCACCCTGTCGTTCCAGGACTAGGCTTGGCCAGTCTAGCAGCTCTTCAGTAAGCAAGCAAGCAAACAAACAAAAAAACCCAAATCCTCTTTAAAGATTTGAGTGGCTATCCTTACCCAGGAATCTATCTGGACCGCTTCTATTGTAGATTTTAGGTCCTTGTTTATAATTTCCTGTAATCCAGGCCTAATGGTTATGAAATCGAATAACCACAGAACATTTACAAGCCCCTTGAATAACGCGCCCTGCCTGGGAAACAGTTTCCTGCCTTTGGCTAAAGCTCTGAAGCATAGATGAGGCCATCCTTGGATGGAACGTGTTTCCCCAGCACACAGGGCGGACACAGTGTGGACATGACTTTCAGGTGCCTCTGCATGTCCAAGCGACACCCACAGTTTATACTGGTTTTCAGAAATGAGGGACAATATGGCTGCATTTTATTAAGCCACAGTCCTAGTTGTGGACCATTGAGATCAAACGTATTGGCCTAGAATAAGCTTTGGCAAGCCTCTAGGGAGAACATGTCTTTTCTGCTCTAGTTGAGTATGTTTCCAAGATATTTCCTCAGTTCGAATCGGGGTCATCTAACCATAAGTCCTTACGGTAGTTTATCTTATTAACCAAACCTCACCTTTTGCCTGGATATGCCCAGCTCTGTCTGAGTTCCTGAAGTAGCTGAAACATTTCCAAGTGAATAAAATAAAGAAATTATGGCCGCTGTGCTAAACAGATCCTCATATCAATTCCCCCTTGTGAGACAGTCGTGATCGTCCAGAGGTGGCACAGTAGCTAAGTAATGGAAAAAGAGGATTTCTCAGGATTGCTTATGTTCCGCATCAAATCAATAACAAGAGATTTTAGGGTCAATTCAAAAGAAGAAAAGCACAGTACAATGAGTAGGCATGTTTCTACAACTAGGCAAAGCAAGCAACTGTGCGTGTTTAATGACCATAACTTTTTTTTCACCACCTCAGCCTGGAGAATTGGATTTCTGGTCTTCATTCTTTCACAGGACACCTCTTCTGTGTCTTAAACTAAACATCTCCTTATGACACTACTGAATTACTGTAAGCCGTTTGAGGGCAAGCACAAGTTGCCATAGAACCTACAACAGTGCCCTGCAAATAGTAAACTTGAACGGAAAAATTGTTGCTGTCTCGCTGGTATGAGTCTATGGATATCAAATAGCTCATCTTCCTCCAGCACACATTGAAATAGTTTCATCCTAAACACTAGTCATGTCACTTCATTTCCCATGAGTTTTATCGAGAATTTATTCTAACTCCTCTTGAGTTTTTTGACTGGTAACTCTGATAGAGGCATGTATCTTCTGCTTAAAACCAAATTTCACTTGGCCTTGTTTCAATCCAGAATAATTACTCTTAGACTCAAGATTGTTCACTTGAACAGCTAGCTTAAATAATGAGTAGTTGAACCTCTCCCGGAAAGGCTTTACCACTTGGACTATCGTGGTGTTCCTTTTTGGTATTTAGGAGAGAAAAAAACATTATTTTCATAAAACCCAGGGTGACAAAAAAAAATAGTCGAAGTGGTTATAGTTTATATCCTCCTAGTAAGCAGAGATATTCAGTGTTGGAAAGAAAAATTTCACAGTTTAAAAAAAAAATTGTCCTCCAGCGATACAATTTTGTAAGCCACAGGGAAATACCAGGATTGCAATGGAGGAAGAGACCTGTTTCTAATTGAGAAAGCTCTGCCCAGCTCACCAGACCCCGCTGGGAATCTGAAGCCTTTTCAAGTTAGGGGAAATCCACTCCCTAGCTTCTCACTTCATTATGAAGGCTTTGAATGCTCTCCACTTCTCTCGGGCTCTTTCAGAAATAATTAGTACCCTCATCAATTTCCCTGCTCTTGCTCATTTGACAAACAAGTGCCATTTGAGTGAAATGTTTGCCTTCTCTGCTGAGCAGAATTTGGGGGGAGTTTCTAATTCTACAGCTTTCACAGCACTGATGTTCCCAGGAGAGTCATAAGTGAATTTGTGGTAACTCAAGCGGTTTTTGACAACCAACCGTGTTATGTTACCTCTTTGAATCAGCCTTTTATTTTGGTGATTAACAGGTGTCTGTGCAGAAAGCCTGTAGTTTCCGTTCCATTTAATTCAACAGCCTGCTTCTGCTTTGCTACCAGGTCTAAGAAACAGTAATGTCAAGCTTCCAAGAGAGTAACTAGGCTTCTACGTATTTAGACATTTCAGAAATTACTTAGCTAGAAAAATCTACAAATAGCACCAAGCAGGCACTATTTCTCGACTCTTTGTTTTTACAATATTACAAATAGAATAATTCATTCTAAGCTATTTGTCTAAACTAAACATTTCTTTTTATATTATATCATAACTGCATAATAAATTATGATTATTAATCAACAAGACTAATGCTGAATCATCAGCATGAGGATAAGCCATTTTCCTGAATTCTTCTCTTTTTTTCCCAAGTGTCTGCATGTGGGTAATACAATTCCAGAAAATTCCTATTGCAAAAGCTGATCAGAAAGGAGGGTGGGGGATTTAATAATAAAAGTAACTCATGGTACTGAGGCAGGAGATAGGAAGGAGGAAGCTCCAGAGGTGCCCCAGGGCTAAGATAAAGGACAGCGATACAGGACAGAGCCCCCCTGTTCCACTCTCTGAAAAAGCGCTGAATCATGGTGACTTATGACTGCAACGGTGCAGAAGATGCTACATGACCCCTGCTTCACTTAATAGCATTCTAATAAATCAGCATTGTGAGACCCCCCCTTCCTGGTGGCCAATCAAGGAAAATCGTGGGAAACCACGTGCACAGTAACTTTAAAGTAATATAACTACTTGTATGTGTGCAATAAAAGCCCTCCAAAACTGGCCAGGAAATATCTGCCCTATAAGATAGAATCCCTCCAGCCCCTGAAGGTCAGACTCTGCCCCGAGTTGCCCCACTCCCACGTCCCATGGAGTGCATATTGCTTAATCAATCTGCTCTCTCTTTCTGCTATAAACTCTCCGTGTGACCAATTCAATTCTTTGTCCGTGACCACGAAGAATCTCGTTACCTGTGCCCACCTGCGACATTACTGTTTGTTAACAAACATTTGGTTTGGAGGGTTAATGAAGGGAAACAGTCTGCCAGAGGACAGCCAACTCTACTGAGAGGTTTTCCCAAATCACTTCGATGTCCCTTTATGCATCAAGCACGTGTGAAGCATCTACTGCGTACTGAGTAATGCAGCTAGCTCTGGATGAAACACCAAGGGAAAAACCACTTGATCCTGCCTTTTTGAGCATGAGAGACAGGTCAGTGACACATGAAATAGAGAGTCATACAGAGAGTTCAAGGGGCCAGGATATTCACAATAAAGTGAGAGGCATCCCAGACCTGAGGCTGTCAGAAGAGGTGTTTTGACTTTGAGGAAAGTGAAAGGAAACACACTGAAGGCAGAGGGCATGGAGGCGAAGCAAGTACATGGACCACAAGGTAAGGCTGAGTCAGCTGCACCTGCTGAAGGCAGGATGCCACTCGAGTGGTTATGGAACTGTTCTCAGAAAGAAAGGCATTTGTGATGAGAGAGAAACCTCAGTTTCTCAGTCAGAGAACTGATGGAGATTTTGTGTAGTTCCTTATGGCATTCTGAAGTCAACAAGATGTTTGCTTATGAAAAACTCATGTGATGTAAAGAGTCAAGCATGAATAATCACATGAACAATTGAGGAAGTGCTCGAAATCAGCTAACTTTGGTTGCTTATACTGGGATTGGTATCAATTAAAATAGACTGAAATTAATGAATTTGCTTGAGTTCCAAGTAACTTTAAATACCATTTTAGAGTCACTGTGGCCATCTACATTTCCAAATGATTCACCTTAAATAATTATGAAGCAAAATTATTACCTGAGATGTGATCAGATGCAGGCATCTAAGACAGGAAACTTACAGAGCAGGTTATTAACATATTCCATCCCTCATCATGACACTTAAAACCCTGGGGAAAAGGGGGGGGGACTTCTTGTTCACAGGTTTATGGAATTCCCCGGAACCAAGGGTGACCCTGTAATCCCTGCAGTCTACCTTCAGAGAGACCTCACCATCAATGAAAGTGGAAGCAGAGTTCAGTATGAGATCTGAACATAAAGTTGGGAATTTGGGTCAGTGCCATATTTGTGATATGCCTTGCGAGGTGCATTATGCTTTGATATAGTTTGACATTCACTGGAGGATATTTTAAAAGTAAAATCTGGCTTTTGTTTTCGTCGATGGTTTCTTCATTATCTCCAAGACAAGAAAGCATTTTTCAATGCATCAATCAAATGTTCAGATGTCTCGGGATGTAAAATTATTTTAAGGGGACTCAAGAGAGCCATTGCAAACGGTCTACCTAAAATGACTTCCATGCTATTTTTATTTTTAATGTGAATACTAAAGTCACCCAATAAGAATGGCTTTGTGTTACACTTACTCAAGAACGGATTCGTGACCCACCTTTCAAGCTCAGTTTAAACCTTAGAGAGATTCCAAAGTATAAATGAAACATTGTAAGCAATACCATCCTTTGGACAAAACTGGGGAAAATAATTAGAAATTCCATTTCTCTATAAATGAAACATAAATTATCAAGATTTCCAAAAGGTAGTTTACATGTTGCATGTTGGCTACATCCTCAATGTTGTTTTTAAAACATAGAAGTCAAACTATGGCACGTTGAACCGAAAACAGTGCGGACTTTGGATGAGGGAACATTTCCATGCGCTACTACTTGTTTGCGTTATTTCCACGTGAATTCACTCATTCTACAAATATCTGTTTAGTGCTTCTCGTGCCTCAAAGACCATGAGAGATGCTAGGAGACGAAAAGGAATAGGAGGAAAACCCAATTTTGCCACCATCCACCCTCCCATTTTTTTCAAGGTGTTCCTTCCAGGCTTTTAGACTGTCTGGCCCAGGATTCTTTTTTTCTCCCACCCACAGAATCTAAAAATAAATGCAGCTAAATAAATGCATCGTTAATTTACGTTGATCATCAATGGAAAGTTGGAAATGAATATGCCCCCTGTTCCCTTTAAGATTGGTGTTGAAAGAAGGCTACTTTAGTCAGTTCTTGATTTTTGAAGAACAAGGATCCCTAAAATAGTTTCTAACTGAAGAGAAAGGTTGTATCAGATTTCAGGATGCCATGAAGGAAAGCATAGTGCTAATTAAAGAGGATGAGAGGGCGGAAGGGAAGGCAATGTCTATCTTCATTCCAGGAGTTGGAAGGAAGAAGTATCAGTAAGGACACACATGTGGCCAACTTTGATTGCACTCATGAGTTCATAGTGTTCTGTAGAAAAATGGTGTGTGTGTGTGTGTGTGTGTGTGTGTGTGTGTGAATTAATCATTTAGAATCTTTGACAACCACATTTACTGTGCACAGAAAAAAAACAATCCAGATTAAACACACAAAAGAAAAGGGAGCCAGTGTTACCCTGATTCTGCCATGTGATCAGCAGGGCATGCCTTTCGCCTTTCATGGTGAAGGTGAGTATGTTGTAAATATTATGGACAAAGTATAGGATGCAAAACTGAATCAAGAGAAATGCAATGAGCCCCACATGGGCTACCTGTGAGAACTGCAGAGGTGTGAAGCTCATACTACAAATGAAGACAAGCGAGACAGGTGCCTGGGCTTGGTGGGAGTAGCAAGCGTGGTGTTGTCTACATGATGATAGATTTGCAGGCTGTGAAAAATGTGGGCAAAAACATCTGAAAGCTTCAAGTGCAGGTCTGGACAGGAGGAGGCGTAAGGCTAGCTTAGAAAGGTAGATCTGGGAATGATCTGCGTCAACAAAACGATGCTGCTGTATAGCTAGGAGAACATAGGGGTCTGCCAGGGAGAGGGAGGTCTGGGCGCCACGTCATGCAGGAGCCAAGCCAAGTTGGAGCTGGTCCCAGACACAGAGGAGGAAGGCTGGGGTGGGGGTGTGCAGGGAGGGCGCTTTTCTGGAGTCTGGAGTTTCAAGATGCTCTATCTTCTCTAATCCTGCCTCTTCATATAGTGGGGCAGGGGTGGTGGGGGGCGGGGGGAGGGTGCAATTCAGAAGCTTAAAGCTGGGGAAAAAATCTAAAAGCAAAGACAGACCAGCAAGCAAAATAGAAATATTACCATATTACCATAGATAGACCAAGCACAGTGAGGATGGGCAAATGGAATGCCGATTTGATGTTTACATTCCTTTACTTTTTAATTTTAGGTAATTAGTTACAACATCTTACCAGAAGCACATGTTTGACTCAGGTTTGAATCGCACTTGCTTTCACTGACATTACAGATCGATATGAAGAATCAGCACAATCTAATTTCCTTGCCCTGTGCAGAGCACTGTGCCGGTTTCCCGGGTTGCACAGAAGATGACTTTGAGAACTTGGCAGCCTGGCTGAGAAACTAAGACCGATGAAGAAACACTGAGCAGAGCCAGAAATATGCATTGCTAGGGAGTAGATTGTTATAAGTCAATTGCAGTTACAGAATTTTGCAATTTGCAGGATCAGGCAGGCTACAAAAATATGAAGAGGGTTAAGGAAGTAGATTTGGAGCTGGGCTTTGAAGGATGGGTAGGATTTGTCTCAACAGGGAAGGAGAAAGGCATTGCTGGTATGAGAAATGACATGAAGATGAACTAAATATGGCTTATTTGAGGTCTGGTAAAAGAACCAGGCTCTTAGGAGTAAATGGAGGGTGTTTAAATGTTGTGAGAACTAAAGTTACTTGGGAAGCTGGGATGAGGAGTTTGGATTTTAAGCTATGTCTACGAGACTGGCTTTTACACTTGCAAGGTGAGGTCTGATTTGAGGCTGCTAATGTTGCTGAGTTAGAAAACCAAAGGAACCTAGGAGAGGTGGGGGGCAACCTGTGTTTCTTCCAACAGGGGTCCCTGCACCAAAGGAACACCAACCTGCTTCTCTTCCCCTCCTCCTGAGACTGTTAGCTGCAGTTCTAACATGCAGCCACATGCAAGTCTTACGCACAAGACTTGGTCATTGCACAGTTAAATGAAAACGGGAAATTTAGTTATTAGCACAGAATGTTGCACATGGTAAATGGCAATCAATGGATCATGTGGCCTCTTATTTCCCTGCAATCAGTAAATCAAAGTCCAACTTAAATGCTATAATGTTCTTTATTTTTTTGAAACTGCTTCTGGCTCTCTATTCTGGACAGCAGTGGTTTGCAAAGTGTGCTCTGCCCACCAGCAGCATTAGCATCACCTGGGGACTCCTTAGAAATGCTGTTCTCGTGCCCCGCCCCAGGCCTGCTTAATCAGAAAGTCTGCGGGTTCGGCCCAGCAATCTCTGCCCTAAGGAGCCATCCCGGAGATCCTCATATGTTCTCAAGTAGAGCCTCTCACCTGCAGGGTTCAGTGATGGCTCAGAATAGCACCCAAAGTTCTTCACAGTCTAAGTTCCTACTCCAGCCGCTTTCAGCCCTGGCCTGCAAGCCAACCCCAGCACCGAGCACACCTGTATTGTAGACACGTGCACAATTTGCTGGGTCTCCGACCACACCAAACTAATACATCCCTGGGTTTGTATTAGCGTCCCTACGGTGTTGTCTGGACTGCACCTCCTTCACTTGGTAAACCCCTACTTTTCAAGTTCACCCTCAACATCCCTTGGCTGTGGCCAGCAGTTACTCTTGCCTGTAGTTCCGAAGCTCTCTGTTTATCCTGCTAGTATGGGTTATTGCCATGAATTGAATAACTGGTTTATGTGTCTGTCTAGATTAAGGACAGGTATCCTGTTGCTTCCTGAATGCTTACCCACATCGGAGAGTCGAGACAGGATGCCAGAACTCCACTCCCAGCTCTGCTGACCGCCCGGTGCCCTGGGCACTCTCCTCCACTGCCTCCCTGCCCCCGCCTGCATATGTAAATGAGGCGGGGGCTGCATTTCCAAGCAGCAGCTAGGTGGTTCTTCTGCATTCTGAAATTTGACAACCTCTCTACCTATAAAAAGTTTAAAAGCCTCCAGCTATGTATTTAGAAAGATTTTTATCTTCTTTTGCTCTTGCTGCTTTAATTCAAACTCCTAAATACCAGCAAAGCAGGAGTAAACCAGCCCAGATTTCCTCCCCGCCTCCAGAGCACTCTCACCTGCAGACACTCCCTGTCTTCTTCTAGAAGTCCGTGGAGGCCCAGCAAAGAGCTTAATTGGAAGCTCCTTATAGTTATTGGTCACTCGGAGAAGGAGCTGAAGGAAGACCTGTGAAGAACTTAAAAAAAAAAAATGTGCTGTGCCTGGTTGGGTAGCTAAATTGGTTAGAGCACCATACTGATAGTCCAAGGCTGTGGATTCAATCCATAGTCAGGGCACATACAAGAGTCAACCCACGTTGACGCATAAATAAGTGGAACAACAAATCAATGTCTCTCTCTCCACCCACACCCACCCCACTTCCTGTCTCTCTAGAATCGATCAATAAAAGAAATTATAAAAAATGTGTTGGGCACATTTCTGTTTGCCCAAACAAATTAAATTATTTAACAAATCAGTAAGCATATATTCCAATAATTAAATTAGGCCCCAATTAAAGATAAAATGGCATAGCCCCTCCAGCCCCAATTTCTCAGGGGCTGTTGTTACAGTTTTTGTAAAGCGGTAAACACCTAGGAATGTGAACTATATTCTTTTCCTTATCAGCGATGGCTGATTCAGCGGCAAAGGCAGGCCACCCACGGTCCCTTGAAGCAGCACTTTGCTACCAGCAATGATTTGGTTAACCTTTGATTAAACATAGGAATTTAAAGCATGAAAAGGCCTGGCACCCGACACAACCCTTTGACACCACGCTGTCTGTCATCAGTGGTCACCCAGCATTAGATGTTCAGCTTGGAAAATGAAATTAGACGACTTGAGTTTTCAGCCCTGACCCCGCCGTACTGTAAACTGAACCTGCTGTGTGTGCAGACTTCCTGATTTACTGCTTTGCGTTTTAACTATTTTCAGGCAAATGGGAGCTGGGGGCGGGGTAAAGAGTCCAGGGATCAAGTGAGTACAAACAAGCCATCTCAACTACCATCAAGGGAAGCGACTTTCTGCTTAGATAAGTCACTGGGTCAAAAGAGCTTTATTCCCACAGTTGACTTAATCTTCTCCCCCCCCACCCAAACTAGGTGTACAACTTTTTTTTTTTTGGACTGGGACATCATGCAAGAAATATTTGGTATCCCTTTTCACTTCCTTTTAAAAACAACAGCAATAATGTCAGAGATCCCTGGGGTCCCTCCTAAGTCTCAAAGGTTCCTTTCCTTTCTAACTATACGTTGGTGTGCCTGACAGCTCCGCGTCTCATTTCCCATGCAGAGCTGTGTTCAGAGAAGGGTGCAAGATATGTCTAAATGCTTGTTGAATGAACGAAAGACCAACTCTGTCTCCTAGTTCAATAGATGTTGTACGCACAAAAAAGCAATTTTAGACAATAATAAAATTATAGACAGTTGACCCAGACCTCTTCCTATTAACCTTAATTTGTTATTATTAGGTTGACATATTTTGGCTCTTAAGTCTGGCTAGCACTCTCAACTATGGCCCATAGCTTTTTAGCTAATTGGTCTTGGGAATCTCAGCCCCTAGCCGGGTTGACAGCTGGGACTCAGGGTCCAGAGAATCCTCCTTCAGTCCCCACCCTAAGGAAGCCCCTCAGGGAAGGACTGCAGCTCTTCTTCTTTGTTCCCTGCAGGGAGAGAGACTTGGACATCTTGTCCCGTCTATTTAGGTGAGAAGAACTAGAACTAGTATTTCCTTTGGCCTCTTCTCAGATATAGAGATTGTTTAACATAACTTAACCATTTCTCTTCTGTTTAGCAACATTGTCTCATCACCTTTCAAACTGTAATAACCTCCGTGAAACACTGTTTCCAGTAAAGTGCTGACATCACCTCCATACCTGCTACATCAGCATTGCTTTGGGAAGCTCAGTACCACTCCAGATTAAACAATCAACCACTGTACTTGGAAATTTTATTTTCTTTAACAAACACACAGCATTTACCATGAAACAAGCACTGTTTTATATGCTTCACAAGTATTGATTAATTTAATTTTCAAAATAATGCAAGAGGGGAGGCACCCTTATTTGTTCTATTTCAAAATGTAGACGGTGAGACACAGAGGTAAGTGACTTACCCAAGAGTACGCAGGTGATGAATCAGAGAGCTGGGATTTGGTCCCGGGAACTCCACCACCGGCTCTGTGCTCACGAACACTCACAGTGTTGGCTGGCTACTGACCCATCTTGTATTTCTCAAAGAAACTTCAAGTTATAGAAAAATGATAGTTTAATAATACCCACTAATGATAAAAGAATAATAAGATATATGATTGTATTATTAATAATAGTAAGAGAAAAAAGAATTTGTCCTATTATTGAAGGGTATGAATTTTACAAGACACAATTTTTATATTAGTTTTAAAATAAAATTACTATTATTTTTACTATGATGTATTATCTCTATACTAATATTTGTTTTTTACTATGAAT
>VMDR010031794.1:0-11920 GCA_007922815.1 Macrotus californicus | reverse complement strand
TATAGTTAATATAGTGCTATTTCTCTTTACAGAAGTAAACCAGCAAATAAATAAAGGATTGATAAATTAGAATACCACCATTTTACAATTCCTAATAAGTTAGTAGATTTAGACAATGATTACCAATGGCTGCTAACATCACAAAGTAGACAAATAAAAATTCTGAATGGAAGTACTTAATACCCCTCACACATTCTTGATAAAATATTTGAACCCAAATCTAATCAAGCTTCTAAATATAACCATCAATTCACAGGAATACAGGGAACAAGGAAACATGGTCAATGAAACTAGGGATGACATCAACAAAGGCCACACCATGAGAATTCACCAAAGTCATAGGACCCAGCTTTTTAAAAAAGTAAATTGCAAGGAGAAACAGAAAGAGATGGAGAAGCGAGCTGTGGATTAAAGGATTTAAGCAACATGTCAGCCAATTACACGGTACTGACCTTCAGATCCTGATTCAAACTAGACTTAAAATAAATTGGGTACAACTTGGAAAATTTTATCAGTACCTGGATATTTGATAGTACTAGAGAATTATTCAATTTTTGGAAAATAATACAATTGTCATTTTGTTTATAAAATAAGCCCTCATCTTTCACAAAAATATACTGAATTATTCCTAGATAAACTGATATGATGTCTGGAATTTTCTTCAAATTAATCTGTTGTGGGTGGGATATAGATGGAACAAAACTGACCATGACTTACTAGTGGTTGAACCTCAACGGAAGATTGTGAGGGATCATTTTATCATTCTTTCCATATTTACACAGGCCCCACAGTTTGCGTGTTAAGAAGCTGAAGGAGAACAAAAATCTACAGTTTTCAGTGATGTGATCTTTAAGGATCGTTCTTTTCTTCTGCTACATCAGTAATTCCCAAGGGGTTTGTAGAGCCTATTAAAAATGGTATTTTTGTCTTCAGTATGATAAAATTAACATGTTGAATATATATTTTTCTTTAGAAGACTATGCTAAATGAAATCACAACAGGAGCAGCCGCTACCCCTTTCCTTGAGAACCTTGAAATTTATTGAAAATAATAAATAAAGACATAAACCACATGGGAAACTGATCCATGCCCTTATTAAATAACAGACCGCATTTTTGCACAACATATTATATTTCAAAATCTGTGACCTACTTGTGATCTATTTCATTAGGACTCCTGTGAAGATTAAATGAGGCACTGTATAAAAGTCACTCGGCATTGCGCCTAGTGTATGAGTACTCAGTAAATGGTAGCTATAAAACTACTGATCTTTGATCCACAGATTTCATTACTAAAGCATGCTACCATGCTAAGAGGAAAATTTAGGAAATGGAAGGATGCACAATAGATGATAGAATACAAAGCAAACTATTGTGCAGGTTAAATTGCAAAGAGCCCCTGAAAGAAGTCAGTTCTGAACTGGGATTTTATACAAAGGATGGACCGATTATAAAAAAGAGGCCACTAACTGGGGATATCACAAGAGTCAAGGTGAAGCCACCAGTCCTAGAAAATCATAGTTAATGTAGTTACAACCTGAAGTAAAGGAGAGTGATGACAGGTGAAATTGGAGAGGCGGACTGGGGAGGAAGAAAATGACATCCCTGCAGGCCACATTCAGGAGTTGAAGATTATTATTTTAGGTAGAAGCACTTGTTTTTCACTCCCGAGTTTTTCCTCAATGTGAATGAAACAAGTATTCATAGCATTTGACGCTCAGGTTTCTCATTACGCATTTCCTCATTTTTGGAGAAAGACTGACCTATGTGGTCAGTAAATTTAATAAAGAGAGAATGCTCAGTGCATTCTCAGGCAGAATGCTCTCCCCTCCCCTCCCTTCCCTCCCTCCCCCTCCCTGTCCTACAGGAGCACAGGATCCGTGCTCTTCATGTGGAGAGTCCTGCCCCAGCTCCACACTGCTCAGAGGCAGACAGGATCCAGTTGGCCCTCATACAAAGCAATGCACCTAAAGCGAGCCATTAACAGTGAGGAAAGTGATGCTTGGCCTTCATCTACAACCATTTTGCCTTATTTAACATTTTCTTTAAGTCTTGGCCAAGAAGAGGATGCTAATTATAGGACCGACTCAAAGACTTGTATTAATAATATCAGCCATAGTAACACACTAAAAGGTCCTTCAGTAGAGAAGATAAAAAAGCATCAAGTAAATTATCCCGGCTGTTTTTGTGGAAGAAGCAGAGATAAGAGTTAATTAATCTAGTTACAGGAAACAAGGATTGGACCTCTAAGTCCCTACCTTCTGAGGCAGAGGCTGGCAAACTTTCTCTGTTAAAGAGCCAGATAAAATAGCTTAGTTTCTTCTGGTCCACATAATGGGCTCTGTTGCATTTTTTAACACTTAATAATTAAAAACTGCGCTTAATTTGTAAGCAGCACAAGAAAAGGTCAAACTTTCTGTAAGAAGTTTGGATAGCAAAGAATCCAACCAAAGATGTCCAGAGGTAGAAATTTTTATTTTTAAACTATAGTCTTTCTATAGGATTTGAACCCTGCAAAACTGCAGTTACTCATGATTTATGAGTGTTAAAATGCCTGTGGGCTAAATACAAGAGAATAATTTCAGAGTTTTTATCCTTCTCCCAGTCTAACAACTCATATTTGAAGTAACTGAATTTCATATTCCCCCGTAAAAATTCACCCTTAAACTGAGACCAAGATAAGAGATACTTCAGACTGAAGAAAACTCTTCAGAAGGCTGAGCAGAATGAACAAAGCATATTGCTAAACCAAAGCCTTCATAACCCTCACAAATATATAGAGATGTATAAGTGTAGTTTCTCCCTCTAAGGGAGGCAAAGCCTTTGAAGAGAACAGCCCCTTAGAATGTCTAGTGTCCCCAGATGTATTATAGGGCACAACGAACACCACCTTTTAAATAATTAATAGACTATTTTTAGAGTACTTTTAGGTTTATAGAAAAGTTACGGAGAAAGAATTCCTACATACCTCCTCTTCTCCACCAAAATACACACAGCTACCCCTATTATTAACATCTTACATTCATGTGGGGCATTTGTTACAAGTGATAATATTGTTATGTTATTACATGAAGTCCATAATTTACATTAGGGCTCACCCTTTGTGCTGTAAATTTCTATGGGATCTGAGAAATACGTTACATCGTATATCCATCGCTGGATCATGCAGAATAGTTTCAATGCCTACGTGTTCCACCTATTCACCCCACCACCTTTTCCCCACGGGTCCCCGGCAATCCCTGCCATGTTACTGTCACCACAGTTTTGCCGTCTCCAGAATGCTGTGTGGTTGGAATCATATGGTATGTAGCCTTTCAGATTGGCTTCTTCCACTTAACAATATGCATTCAGGGTTTCTCCGTGTCTTTTCGTGGCTTAATAGCTCATTTCCTTTTATCATCAGCTCTTTTGGAAGCACAGAAGAAGTAATTCTCAAAGAAGTGAAGGTCTCACCAAAGGGCCTTTGCCGAGGTACGTTAAATAATTCTGGATGAACAGGTGAGTTGATCAGAAGAGCATTATGGTTACCTGCCAAAAGTTGTTTTCACAGGTTCTTCACACAAGAAGTTGCTGCACAATTTTGCTGGATAAAATTTCCAAATATAACAGCACCCCAAAAGCAATGAAAAGTGGCAGAAATATGGTTAATGCACATTGCCCATCACTCCAGGCTGTGATCAAAGCCAGGCACTCGCCACCAGAACAGACAGACGTCATACGGAGATAAAGGTACCTGCCTACCTCCACAGATATGTTCATTTGCAAATAGACACGAATAGGCTCAGGAAATGGGAATATGACCCATTTTCAATTATGTCTCTGCTATTGTAAGCCCCATCTTCTTATAAAGGAGCTTCCCTTTGTGCGGCTTATAGCGCAGCAGATATTACTGGAACAAGCAAAGGGGCACAAGTCCCTGCACTGGGATTTCAACAAGGCCCTTTTCCTCTGTGAGCCTCTGAACCTTCTTCATTCTGTAGCATGGAGAACACAGCGCTGCCCCTCCTCACTCAGCTACTGGAAGGGTAAAAGGACATGGAGATGATACAGGAGACAAAGGCCATGTGAGGGGAAACACTGCCAAACCTCTCAAAGGTTTACCCTGTTGTTGTTGTAATAATAATGTTAATAATGTTATTTGATGGACTCCTCATCTCATCCACTTTAGCACCCCTGGCACTCATCCCAGATAAGGGGGGCCTCATAAAGGAGCCTGCTTAAATAGAAAAACAAGAGACCCTATACACCAAAAGTAAATAAGCATCAGAGGAAAGGACTGAGAGTTATATACTTCAGAAAAGGAAGTGTCAAGACCTTCCTAAAATGGAAAACTAATGTAGCTGCCATGTGTGAACCAAGTTAACCACTAGGCTTCTAAGACAGGAGACCAGTCTGAGGCAGAGCACCCCTCCTGGGGGCCAAAGGGCAAGGAGGTAGCACCCCGAAGTGCCTTCTATGGGACACGCTTTCGAGCAGCAAGAAGAGGGCCTCCCAGCTGATGGTGAAATGTGGTCATGCCTGGTTTCTTCCCATTATTCTAGCTACAGAGCTGCACCCCTGTGTCTGGCTGGACAGAGAGACAGCTGTTGAAAGCACAACTCTCCCTACGTGAAATTGGCTCAGATTATCCAAGACAGTCACAATAATTAAACCAAATTAATTCCTTTCCTTTGACATACTTGGTAGAGTAGGAGTAGGGAACATGCCTAACAAATGACAATAGAGAAATAGCAAACTGTTCAGAAACCATCCCCCCATTTCCCCACCCCTGACCCCAAATCCCTGTTAGACCAGAAGGAAGATTTACATTTGGAGTCGAGATCTATGATACTTAGAAATGACAAACAAATCAAAGCCTTAACAAATCAAGGAGAGAGCCCAGCAGGCACCAAGCATACCAGGGTGATAAATAATTTAGTGTACGTCCATCCCCAAAAGATAGAACTTCACTCTCAAATGCACATATGTATAACCAAACCAAATAGTGGAGGTAAACGCTGACAGTCTCAAAATGTCGTCAAAAACAAAGAATTCTAGTCCAAATGGTACAAGATCACACCTGAATAAACCACCTGCGTGCCAAACACAGAGAAATGATCAGAGCATTAAAATAAAAGGCAAAAGGACATAGTAAGACACAAAACCCAGATAAACAACTTTTTCTGGTGGAAACAGAACAAAAACACAAAACAGAAGAAAGAACTAAGGCCTTGGAACTCCTAAATTCTGGCAGGCAGCGGCTGATAGTTCAGCCGTTATCATTTAAAAGGACTAAAAAGTACTGCCTGTGAAGAGCGGACCTGCAGCCTGGCTCATTGTTTGAAGACAAGAGGTAGAGGCGCCATGTAAACAGAATGATCAGAGAGGTAACTAAATGAAAATTGTTACCACCTGCGGCTATAGTTTTGGGCAAGCTGTGAGACCTGGAAAGTAAGTGGTCATAGACAGACCATAAAGATCAGAAAATGAGTCTAACCACCTGCTGACTCTGTGACTAACTCTGAAATATCTTATCACGTGGCACAGGAGCCCTAAATAGACAATAAAGGCCACCAGGGAAAAAGTGAGAAGGGACAGAGCAAAACTTCCCATGCAGAGTCAAACCATGCACAATAATCAAAACAAAGGAACATGAACTCACTACACGATTTTATGAAATAATCTGATAAAGGTGTTAAACTTATCCTCAGGATGCTCAAAAAAATAAACAAGGAATGACTTCCATTCAGAAAAAAAATCTATGATAAAATAGGGAAAACAAAGTCAGTACAGAAGGAAATGAGAACACACAAAGATATGTTTGAAAAGAAAAACATGGTCAGTGAAATAAAACTATTAATAGACATGATAAAGTTAAGAAGGTCCAATAAGATATAAAGTAGACATTAGAGAATTAGAAGACAAAGGTGAGTAACACAAAAATGTAACAGGTAAATATCATTGACTTCATAGAAAATAAAATTAGAGACGTGGAAGCCGAAATTGAGAACCTCTCTTAGAATGTGCAAGAGAAGATAAAATGGATAACAGAAAGATAAAACACACACAGACAGCAGAAGTGCAACATAACAGCTATGTAAAGGGTCACTGATCGTGTGAACACAGGAGCACGCAGAGAAAACTTTTTTTTTTACGTATATTTTATTGATTATGCTGTTACAGTTGTCCCAATTTTTCCTCCTTTATCATCCTCTGCCCAGTAACCTCCTTCCCCCCAGTAATCCCCCCCTTAGTTCATGTCTATGGGTCATGTATGTAAGTTCCTTGGCTTCTCCATTTCCTATTCTTAACCTTCCCCTGTCTATTTTGTTCCTACCATTTATGCTTCTTGACCCTTGTACCTTTTTTCCCCATTTTTCCCATCCCCCTCCCAGCCGATAAACCTCCAAATCATCCCCATACCTATGATTCTGTTCCTGTTCTCACTGTTCGCTTAGTTTGTTTTTGTTTTTTAGGTTCAGTTGTTGATAGCCATGAGTGTGTTGCCATTTTAATTCCATAGTTTTGATCTTCTTCTTTTTCTTAAATAAGTCCCAATAACATTTCATGTAATAATGACTGGGGAAAAAAGTCAAGTATGCAAATGACAAGGACTCACCACTTTCCAGGCAAAATTCACTGTGCTAAAATCAAGGAGTTCACAGCCTTTTTTCCGGAGGCTCTGGTGGAGAATCTGTTTCCTTGCCTTTTTCAGCTTCCAGATGCCACCTGCATTCCTTGGTTTGTGTCCCCTCTCACCCCCACTCTATCTCACAGCCAGCCATGGCAGCCTGAGCCCTCCCATCCCAGCACATCTGACTATGTTTCTGCCTCTGGTTTCCATTTATAAGAACGTGTGTGGCGATATTGGGCCCAACTGGATGATCCAGAGGAATCTTAGCGGCCCTACTTCTACCTGCAACCTAAATTGCCCTTTTCCAGGTAAGGTAACACATTCACAGGTTCCAGGGATTAGGAAGTGGGTACCTTGGAGGGAGGAGGGGAACAGGTAGGGGGAATTATTCTGCCTACCACAGCCTCCTAACAGAGTTTGCTTAATTGTGTTTCAGAATCTGTACTCATGCACACCTGATTTAATTCAGCCAATATTCTCCTAACCTTCTCAGTTATTTTTTACTTAGTCCTTCAACATTCAGCCTAACATTCTCTACTATGAAGCCTTTCCTGCTACATCCATAATCATATCTCCCCCTTAAATTAATGGTATAAATCAAATATTCACACAATTTTTGAACAATAATTCTTTAAGTGACTAATGTTTCTTTTATAATTCCATCTCATGTGTGTTTTATCCCCAAATAAATTTTAATCTCTGTGAAAAAAGATGTTCACTAATCACGTAATAATGTGAGTAAACTATTGTAAAATGGTATCAGGGTTTTAAAATAAAAAGAAAGCAAAATTAATTATACAGTATTATCTAATCATTGAAGATAATGCGAGAGATGTGACTGTTACTAACAAAATTACTTTGTGGTATGGCATTAAGGTGCTCGTCTTTCACGCTTGTTTTTTCTCGATGTTCTGCGTTGCGGCAGATGCAGCCCTGTATCCCTTCCGTCCACATCTGAGTTCACCTGCACCTACTGTAAATAATACCCAAACTACTGACAAATTCCGACCTTAAGGCCACAAGAATTCTCTGCCCAAGAATTTTCTCTGGCTTACATGGAGGCTGTTTAACCCACACGATAAAACCTTCTAGAAAGGCCAGGAATTAGTTTAAGAGGCAACCCACAACCCATGAGAAATGAGAGCTGGAATAAATACCCCATGTCCCATAGCACGTCTGAGGCACAACCTACGTGGTTCCCCAGAGGGCCCCCATTGGGATTGACCCACCGCTGCCCACAGGGGTAACCCATTAATTCATGCACACTTTATTGGCTTTCCCTTTCCCCATTGAATTACCTTTGTATCCTAGGATCCCTTTCTATGTAAACCACCCGCTGTAGGAAAACAGTTCAGCTGTGACACCTGGTAATTTTGCAGGCATCCCTACAGGCAAAGGCTTAAACCACAGTTCATCAGAGTCTTTCTTGGTAGAGCACTTCGTGTTCCATCCAGAACTCCAGAGGACGGGGGCCCTTTAAGGAGATGATATGAGGCCATCCGCCACTCATCTCCATGTTAGCGGTCACAGCGTGCCTTCTCCCCACCTCCAGTGTTCTGACGAGGTGTGGGAGCCTCTGCCCGGCCCCATCAGAGCAGAACCGCAGAGTGTAAAACCAGTAACAGCAGTCTGGGCTTGGTCTACAAGTCGTGCTGTAGTCTTCTGTCCTTTTGCTTTAGCGTGTGGGACAAGGATCAAGGGGAGGAGGCCCCTTGGGTTTATTCTTCATTCTGCCGTCTGTGTAAGTATCCAACCGTATAATCCAGAAGTGGCTTACGGTGTCTAGACCATGTGAATCATTGGGCTGTACCTCTGACCTCTTTGTGCGTGTCAGCTGGGCACTCACACCCAAGCCCTTATCTCAGGATCTGCACGCAGAGGAACTGCAACTAAGATAAGCAAATATCACGTCTAGGCTTGGTCACAATATGATCTTAAATTAAACATATGGATATAAACACAACATACTGTATATGAATTTGAACTTTTAAACAGAGAGTCTGTGTAAATGTGTGAAAGCAAAGAAAGGCTAAAAAGAAACCCCCCAAAATGTGAATAATAATTATATCTAAGGAAAGGGATTTTGATTATTTTTATTTTTCCCCTCTACTTTTCATAGTTTCTAAACTTTCCACCTTGACCATTATTATTTTTAAACTGCTTACTTAAAAAAAAAAAACAATTTACAAAACCTATTTAAAAAATTGAATTGGGAAGAATATTTTAAATACACATAGCAACAGTTTTTGTCCTTTACATATAGATGCTTTTATATATCACTATGTAAAATGGAAACATTCTAAAATAAAAGTAGACAAGAGACATGAACAAGCTATTCACAAAAGAAATATAGATGGCTAATGAACGCATGCAGGTCATTCAACCTTAATCAAAGCATTATTAATCAAATACAAATTAATTAAAACAATGAAGTGCCACCGTTGGCTCTTAAATAAGAAAATTAGGTGATACTATCTGATGTCAGCATGCATGCAGGGACAGAGGCACTCATACACTGTGGTTAAAAGTGTGAACCAGCCCAAGTTCCTGGAGGCAGTTTATAAAGCCTTACAAATATTCATTCTCTTAATGCAGTGATTTAACGTAAAAGAATTTTCTTCTGGAAAAATCAGAGATATTCATAAGAAGTTCCTCAGAAACGTATTGTTTCTGAGTGATGGAATTACTGTGCATGATTTTATTTTTATTATTATACACTTTTGTCATTTATTGATTTTCAACTGGGGTGTCTCAAGAATTTTTAAAACACGCAGTACCTGACTATTTAGTTAAGGACACTGACTTCTTCTCCCTTAGACTGTCAAATTAAAAACTGACAACAGCCGACACAACAATAGCCATTCAGTGTGAATGAGTCAAAATTGTGCCTGTTTTTTTGTCAGATCAGCAAAAAATATACTTTTGGGTGTGCTGCAGAATTTTAGCAATTAGTTTATATGTTCCAGGAGATAAAAAGGCTAAAAATTGCTGCTGTAGTTTTCAAATATCTTCACTGAATACATATGTAGAGCCATTATGAATAGAAAAATGTAAAGTAAAACTTTTTTCTATTTTAAAAGATAAAACGTGAACCCACAATTAAACTTCACAAAAGAAGTACCGCCCTTCCATTTTTACTACTTTCCATTAATGTGTAGGAGATGATACAGGAGAACTAATGTGCCACAGCAGGCCATATCCAGAGGGAAATAGAACTCCCTATTTGTTTCTCTGCCTTGACATGAAATCAACTTAGTTTTCCTCTAAGATCAGAAGATGGAACAACTAGGCAGCAGAAGTGAACTGAAGGTCATTTTCTACCTTTTGGGGCCTCAACGCTCAGTTATGTTTCAGATGTCACCTACAGGCTTTTCTGCATCAACAACCCCTTATCGTTAAAACCCAATGGATATAGCCAATTACTACAAGAACTAGATTAGCTCACGCTTCATTCTTTACATGATGGATGTTAACCTTGAAGCGATAATGGGCAGAAAAATAACGACGTCTCCTTCTCAGAATATGATAGTTTTGACTTCAATTTAAGAACTAGAGCACTTTAATGTCAACTCCCTTATTGGAGAGATTGGGCAGTTTTTGCTTCTACTAACAGAGGATTTAGGTATTTTGGATAAATGTTAAGATACTCAACACCTGGAACATGAAGGGATTTTCTTGCATTTTTTAATAAGAAAAAAAAATAATTAACAGTGTCTTAGCCAAATCAGCAATTTCTCATACTTTAAAGTGCCATATATCATCAACTCAAAGATGTCATAATTTGTTAAAATGCACCATTATTTTAGATACCATAGAAAACCATTGCAAAGCAAACAGTGAGAAAGTACCTATCTCGATGATCAGATGCATACCAACTGTGCATGTGCTCAAGTGCAGAGGGAGATAGTGTACCTGAGAATCAAACCATGCAGTGTCTAGGTTTCAGCCACAGACTGGGGCACGGCTCATTCATTCGGTTAACTTCTTGCATTCTGATATCTGAAAGCACGTGACAAGTTTATAAACATATTCAAAGCTTAACCACTCAAAGACTTGACTACTCACTGTGATATGCAAAGTCTGTAACACGATATATTGTCTATAATTAGTAAGGGTCAGGAGCCAACCTCACACCGGTTTATATGGCGGGTTACTTGATTATCAAGGCTCTTGTGAGCTGGTTAGTGGAGCCAACTATTAAAAATTAAATAATACTGAAATGAAACAGATTCTATTAAAAATAAAGGTAAGTACTCAAAAAGTATAACTTTCTAATTATTTTACTTCATTTTACTATCATCTATTTCAAGGCTATTTACGTCGACCATGTCTGTACAGCAGAAATACAATCCGGCGGTGAGTCATTGCACAGCTCTTTCCAACTCCACGCTCAGTGACACCGCCGGCAGCCTGAAGTCAGCCACAGTGGAAGTATTTACACCACGGAAATCGGCAAATGTCACAAATCAGGCACCCCCCCAGCCCCCGACTACCGAAGTTTATTATTAAACATTTACCAGCACCCCACTGTTTATAATAACAAAAAGATCTATAGAAAGTTTGGCCCTAAAGGGGATACACCAGCTACATATTACACATCAATTTACATGTATACAGATGAAAGCAGTGGATCATGGAAACAATGAGAGGCAGGGAAGCTAAAAAGAAAAGTAAAAAATCTAAACACGACCTTGAAACAAATTTAAAAGCTTCAATATGGATACTCTACATAATTTATAATGTCTGAACTATTCGATGGGGGGAACGGCCCCTTCAGGTCTCGGTGTCAACGGTCCGGTAATCAAATGCCGGAACGGTCTTGTTGCCCTGACTGCCTTCCACCGGGCGGGCTGCCGCTCCTGCAGCTTTTACCATAGAGAGCTTCTGATTTGAGCGGGATTACAATTTATCCATAGTTTTCCATTAAATGGGAAACAATATTACTACCATTTTTCAATGACAACAACCTGGCATGAATTTGACTCTATAATGTTGCCCTCGGAATGACCTTATCTACAAACCAGTAAATTCCAACTGGGTCAAATGAAATTTGTATGCTGAATACCGATGGTTCGAGCAACAATATTTTAAAATTTTCTATCATTTCATGAAGAGTGATATTAAGTGATTTCTGTATGAAATAGTAAAAATAAAAAAACACACAATCTCATAAAATGTCAAAGATGGCAAGTTCACTGTTTTTGCCTTCGATTTGAGGATTTGGTTAACCTGAGGAGGTTTATTCATGAGAATTCATGTTAATCTCATTAGGCTCTTCTTAATACCCCATGGCAATTTAGAGAGAATA
>VMDR010031793.1:0-11923 GCA_007922815.1 Macrotus californicus | reverse complement strand
GAAAACTGAAACAGGATAATTTTTGTGTTCAGAAATAACTAAGATCATATATTACAATTATTATTTTATGCTGCAGCATTAAGAACACTTTATGCATTGTAATATGAAAATATTAGAAGTGTTATAATTGTATCTTTGACTCACTTTCTAAACTGCAAAGGGGGCATTTCTGAGTTTGTTTCCTGATTCTTAAAAGCCTTTTACAAGTTTTGCTGCACTACAATGAACTATGACATAAACAATCAGAGTCCTGCTCTCAGAAGCAATAAAAATTCCATGTGGACTTCGGTGAATTGCTGTTTTGTTACCTGTGAGGGTTCAGATTCAACAGAGTGGAGTTACCTCTACTATCAACCACTCGTTGGCTTTTGTTCACACCTAAGCTCTGTTCAATCAAGATCTGCCCATGCAAACGTTTTATATTTAAAACTAAGAGTTGTGATCTTAGGTGATTCTTAGCTTAACTTTAAAATAAAAAAAATATATAGACATTTCATCTGTATTGTTGTCAGAGGTCTGCCCATATTAAAAGGGAGGCCTATTTTTAAATGACATACTTTAATTAACAAAGCATTTGATTATGAGTATTCATGATGAACAAAATGATTGTTATAAAAAAGTTATAGATAGTATTCTAATAAAATGAGTGTTATTATAGTTCATGACTTGACAGAAACATTGATAAAAGATGATCTGTAAGACCCAATTACAGGAAATCCTCGAGGGGTAAAGATTAGTAGGAGTTAAGGGGACAATCTACGGAAAAGAAAGACAGACTTTGAGTTGTGTAAGACTCTGTGCAACAATGGTTATGAGGGCTTTTTAAAAAGTTTGCTTACTTTTTAGGATCATAATGATAAAAGCATAAACATTTTATGAGCTTTACATAGTTAAACATACATGAATACTATGTGCACAGAGTCATGCTACCAGTTTTATTGCTCAGTATTTTAAACAAGTATTAATCACAAAAATGATAGGTACTTAAGAATATATATATGATGATATACCTCTAAGTAATATCATTAATCACAGTGTGCCATAATCATTTTTATAATATAGTGTCATTTTGTTTGAAGACTGCATCTCTGCATTTTAGATAGAGTTTGGCCTTCTTGGACAAAGATTTAGCCTGAAGAGAGCGGGGAGAATAGTTAAAAACTTAACTGACTTTGCCAAATGCTTTCATATGTTGCTGCTCTCATGGAAAATGAGTTTTGATATTTTTTCAGCCTACATGTATGGCAAAGCTCAATGAAAAACAAAGCTAGCAACTTTCAACCAGTTCTAGTTAAGTTTGGTATTCACATATTGCTTTGATCTTCTCTAGAGCTTTAACATATTTTCTAGAGTAGGCAAAACTAGTTTCAGCACTAAGCATCACTGAACAGTAACAATGAGGAAGAGGAAACGCTAAGTTGAGGATGAAATCTATCGAATTTTATTTCTATTTCTGCATCAGAAGCTAGAGCAGTTTCACATGTTTTTTGTTCGTTTGTTTTAGTTCAGAGCGCTCACAGAGCTCTGATCATGAGCAAAAACATGTTCCCTGTGATGAATACAACCAACCTCACTGATACTTCCAGCTGTGTAGCTCAAACTTCACACAATTTTGGGGGCCACTATCAAGTCTCGGATCTTCTCCTCACCCCACCCCACTCCACCCCACCTCCATACCAGAGTGGGACAGTGAAGAAGTTACTGGTACTCATTGTGTTCTATGGAAACAATAATCACAATATTTTGTAACCAAGCCCACTTTCATACTTCCTCAGATTGTTTAATTTGGTACCCAAACTATTCTTACTCATACATGTTTTTGACAAGTCCTTTATCACTTCCCTCTAAAACAAAAATGCTTTGATGGTATATAACTTTAAAAATTAGCATAATTTCTGTATCAGAAATATATGAACCCAATGAACAAAATAATCTTCAGTTCCTTTAAGTTGCTTAAATTAAAAACATGAGTTACTACAGTTGGAAAAAACATGTATGGGTAAAATGTTTGAAGGCCATCAATCTCTCTAACCACATAAGCTAATGAGTTCCTTCTGTTTTCTTTGAATGAAATCACCATGAGTGGTTGGATGTTGATTTAACATAAAACAAATGGAAATGGGTGTTTCCTTTTTCCTTTGTAGAATTTATTTTTAAAAAACAATTAGCAAGTATTATGAATACGTAAATGATTTTGCCATTACTTAAATAATAATATAGTTTGAGTAGTTAAATTGATTGCCTTGTAGGGAACGCATAACGTACTCCAACTTCCCTTAACTTGATAACATCTGCAGACATTGTTCAGCTTCTCATTTCATTTTTTCTACCGTAACACCTGTATTGTTATAAATTATGTTTTGAATTGTCATAAAATATCAGGCAAATTGTATTTTTTGGATGTGTGTGTGTCATTTAAGTGATCCTTTGTAATGGCAGGTTTGTGGCTAACAGCTTAATCTTGAATATATCAATGCAGTGAACAGCTCTGTTTCAATTCTTCCTTGTGGATACAAAGAAGTTTGAAGTATTATGTGTAAAGTACAAGGAAAGAATTAAAAATTCTTTAATATTTAAAACATTATTCTAGAGAAGGAATATAGTTCGATGCAATTTTAAAAACACAGCAAGCTTATTATAATATAGTCTTAGAAAAAAGTGTTGAGCCCTTTGAACTCTATAAAATACACATCCTATTGAATTGAAATTAAAAACTTGTATGAGGCACTTCCCACTCCCTACAGTTTTAACACACTTCTGACAACTTCTCCCCCCTCCCATGCATCCTTCTTTTATTGTGATGTAGTCTCTTTAGAAACACAGTGGAGAGTGACTCACTCATCCACTGTGCATCCAGAGCATCAGAAATATCAGACCTGTGAAATGTAGACAGTGGGTTCTTCCAGAGATTCTTTCTGAGAGAGTTAAATAAATAAGTAAACAAGCCAACATATGGCCAGCTTAATTCAGGCAAAAATTACTATTGATTACTTACTAAGCTCACTAAATAAAAACTTCAGACCAAGTTTTGCCTCCCAAAAGAAAATAGGATTAGACTGATCTATGCACTCATTGGGGCTTCTTGTGAATCATACCCAGATGAGTGAAAAACCTTCAAATATAAACAAAAGAAAGAGCTAAAATCTTTCAGTAAATGCAAATTATTATTAGTTTGACATATTTTGGTTTATAATCTTGAATGAAGTAATTTTAAACTCCAAAGGATACCATGATATAAATGACCTCTGAGGTCTGAGAATTCTATATGTCTGTCTTTTGTTCAACTAAAGTAGCCTGATTTAATTTTCCTAGGTAGATCTGTTGTATGTAGACATTTTGACAGATGTAAAAACTTAGGTACATAGTAAGGTTTCATACCAGCTCTGCAAAAGTGGGTTTCTTCAGATGAGTTTATAAGGACATAAACCATAATATAAGGATGTAAACTATAATATTTCAAATACATTATCTAAAAAATTCCACGTGGAAGTAAGTGTTTATGCAGTTTATAGCACAAATACTCAAAGTGTTTCCTCTTACCTTTTGGAATGGTGTGAATGTTAAAACATTAATACATGAAGTAGAAAGAAATTTGATCATCAAGGATTCTCATTTTAAATTGAGAATTATAATGAATCAACCAAAAGAGCATGTTTCAGTTATTTGCACTTAGGTACTTTTAACTTGCAATTTTTTTTTTACAAGAACAAACTTGGCAAGTAGCTGGATTTACTTTTAGTGCTGGAAGTATCTGGCTTTGTGACAAAATACTGATAGGTATTTAGAGCCTTCATGTTTTTTGAACAATCTGCTGTTGACATTTTAATAACATTGTTGTTTGAAATGATTTCTGAAGTATGATGACTGCAACATACCCGCAGCAACAAAAAGTACATATTGTTTCTGAAAGCAAAGAAGCTCAAGTTTCGTCTTATTTACCAGAGATTTAAATCTTGGAGAATCAGTTTTTCTTGAAAACCAATGCAAACGTGCTTTTTGTATTAGTATAATCAGTGACTTAGAATACATCTGAAAATTAAGTCATTTTCAGCTCAGAAATTTTGTAATGAAAAAAAAAAAAAAAGGTCCAGGTTTGGTTTTCCTCGGATGCAGAGGACACTTAACTGGCTTTTAAACATTTTTCAAGCATGATTTCCCCGTCGTGGTCTGTTCTCTTCACCTTGGATGCATCGTTGGCGCTGCCTGGCTGCTTGCTGACACTTCCAACAGAATGTGCAAGGAAGTGTGGTCAAAGGACAAGAGCAAAAGCAGTTTCAATGTTAGGAAATGAGGGAAACAGACCTAAGAGCACGTTGAATGCACTTGCGAGTACAGAGCCTTGTAGGCTCCTTTCCTTTCTTTGCTTATCCTGGTGAGTTTAATCAAAAACAAACAAAACGCTCTTGTGAAATACAGTCGATAAAGTCAAAGTTTGGTTAGCTCTCTGGAACTACAAAGAAAAAGTCATCGCAATTTTAAAAAATGTAACTTTCATTAACGAGCGCGCCGGAAATCTCAGGTATCAAAGACATTAACCCTGGAGCGTCCCCCGCGCGCCGCAACCGGACGGAGGCAGCCGCGGCAAACAGACGTTCTTTCTCCTCGGAGCAGTCACACAAAAGGAGGGCTGCGGAAACTAAAAGTTTCGGGGCCTCCGGCTCGCTGCGTGGAGAAAAGAGAAAACCTGGAGACGGGGTGGGTAAAAGACGCATCTTGGGCGCCTCTCCCAAGTGCAAGCAAGGAGAAAGCTCCTGGCCTGGAGGGAAGAGGGGAGGGGGCGGTGAGCCGCAGGCCAGCCCCCTGCGTCCCGCCTCCGTGGCCGGAGCGCCTGGTTCAGCCGCGCTCTCCCAAATACCCTTCACCCCGTTCCAGAAATAAAATAAATGTTTAAATTTCAAGTGCGTGTGTGTGGACAGGATGGAGAGCGCGCGTCGGCGGAGCGCGCGGAGGACCGAGCGCGCAGTGAGTGGAGTTTGGGGGTGGGGTGGGGGTAGGGGGTGAATGGGTGAGTTGATGGGGTGGGGGAGGCTCAACGCGGGGCCCCGGGACTGAGGTGGGGGCCTGGGGGTGTGCCGAGCCGAAGGGGAGGGGCGCTAGCCACCGCAGGCCGCCTCCGGGGCGCGTTCCGCGGCCGTGTGCGCGCGTCCCTCGCCGCCGCCGCCGCCCGGACAGCCCTGCGGCTGCCCCGCCGCCGGCGGAGCCGGGGCCAGCTTGGGCCAGCCTGTGCTCGGCCTGCTGCTTGGTCACTGCCATCCGAATAGCTCGAGCTCGTAAGTGTCCCCTTTCGCTCCCCTCCCCCTGCTTGGGCGCACCGCCGTCGCAGCTGCTCAAATGGAGTGGAAAATGGCCATTGGGCGGCAATGAGTTATAGATTATCTGCTCCACGTTTTGTACTCAGCTGCCTGTAATCTTCTTTTGAGTTTGCCTGAGCCCCTTGCTGGAAAAAATAGGAGGGAGAGATTTGTCCTCTGCCGCCGTACAAGCTAGTATGTTTATATGATTAGCCGAAATCAGGGTGGGGGGGCGGTGTAGGTGGGGGTTTGGGGGGGAGGCGGCGGCTGGAGGTGACTCCAGTTCAGACCTCGCCGTGAGTCTGTGTCAGGACTTCGCGCTCCCCCGTCTCTCTGCCTCTCTCTCCCTCTCTGCCTCGCACTCTCTCCCCGCGCTCACACACACGCAGAGGTGCAGGAGCGCAATCGGGAGCTTACCGGAGAATTCCTTGGGATTGTGGAGGGGCATCTCCCCTCCGTGGGCGTGCGTGACGTGGCTCTTCCCTGCACCTCCCTGTTTCCCCGAGCCCGAGTTCTCGCCTTCAGCCTTTCGTGGGGCAGCGGCCACTGCTCAGCCTCGGCCCGGAGACCCCGAAATGTGAGGAAGGGCCGCCGCTGTCTCTCGTCCCAGGCCGCGGGGTCGGCGCCGCGGATGTCAGTCGGGCCGGCGCGGACGGCGGGCTGCGAGGGGCTCCGCCGGACAAACTGAGTTGGCCGTGCGCCGCCGGCGTCCGCCCGCCCCTCCCGCGGCTGCTGCTCCTGGGGGACTCCCAAGTCTGCGCACCTCTGTCGGGCTTTTGCCTGCGCCACCCCTTTCGCTCCGATTCCCGAATTTTTCATTTTTCCAAGGGAGCGTGCGATCGGGGAGGGGGGTGTGCGCGTGTGCCCAAGAGCCCTCTCGCGGAGCAGCGTGTGGGAAACTGCGGGAAAATGTTGACCTAACCCCTGGAGCCGCCCGGCGCTGGCTGCTCGGTTGGAGGAGGCGGCAGCGGCGGCCGAGCAGGAGGACGCTCCGAGCCGCGGCGCTGCCTCCGCGCGGACCCCGTGGCTGGCGACCCGCTCGCGGCCGGCCGCGGTCCCGGCCCGCCCGGGTCGCCGCTGCGCTCTGCGCCTCTCCCCGCGCGGCCCCTGCACCAGACGGCCCGCCCCCGGAGCGCGCTCGCAGACCGAGGTAAGAGCCGCAGGAGCGAACAATGTGCCTCTGTGCGGGGCTTCGGAAACCTGTTTGCTTTGCGCCTCCTTCCCGGGGGCGAATGCTGGAGGTAGGGGGAGTCGCGGGTGACTTGGGGCTCCGCTGTTTGTTTATGTTTTGCCGGGCCGAGGGGGTGACCCGCGCTCGCTCAGGCTGCTCCCCCCTCCCCCCGCTCCCCACCTCCTGTCCTCTAAAATCGATCCGCAGAACTCCCAGTCGCTCCAGCCTGCTTCTCTTTTTCTGGGGGAGCTGTAGTAACGTTGTCGAGGCTTCAGCCTAGTTGCAGGGGGCGCCGAGGGAGAGGCGAGGAGGATTGCGTTGTGCATATTTTGATTTTTGGGAAGCCTGCGTCGAAAGGTTCCCGTTCACCTTTTTTCCCAGTGCGCCTGGGGAAGGGGGATTCGAGGCCGCCCTCCGCAGGGCTGCTCAGCTCCGGGTGCGGGGCCTTGTCCCCTACCGCCCCGCCCGGCTGCAGACCCGTCCGGGTCTGGAAGTGGAGCCGGGAGGCCAGGCTCCGGGAGCGAGTTCAGGGGAAGTGGACGGTGGGGGAGGGCTGGCCTGAGTTGTCTTGGATTGTTGTTTCTTCTTGTCGGCGGTTAGGTGGTGTGGAGAGGCGAGGATGACAGCAAAGCGCAGCCAGATGTGGCTGGGCTGGCGGTGGAGCTGGCAACGATTAGGAACGGCCCGGCGGGGTGGGAGGGTGGCGGGGCCGGGCACCCGTGGGCCCTGGGGTGGGCAGAGAGCCTCCCGGACCCGCAGTGAGAGGGCAGCAGCGGGCCGCGCTGGGCCTGCGGGAGAAGTTACGGGCTGTGGGCTCCTGGGGTGGATCTGTGATGAGTGCCTCGGAAAGCCTGCTTGGTAAGAGGGGGTACCGGCTGGGGAGCGAGCGGCTGGGAGAAGAAAAGTGTGGCAGGAGCGAGAGGAAAAGGGGAGACCCCCGGGGCTAACCCAGCGTGGGCTTCTTGATTGGCTGGGGCGGTCCGACCCTCTGGTGGAGAGGCACGGGCGAGCAAAGCGACAAAAGCGTCCCAGCACTGGGGAAGGCACTCTTGCAAGACTCCTTCGTTTGGGATCACCAAACTTTGTTCTTTTCACCGAACTGCGGAGCTTGGGATAGGGAAAATCTCTGGAAGCTTTACTTTGTGCCAGAGTCGCCGAACAGAGACCAAGGGATGTATGTCTTTTGTATGTTTTTTGATTTTTTTTACACTGTGCTCTAAAAGCGCAGTTGGAGGGACCAGTCCCGCGGTGTCCGCCGTCTTTCCCATCTTCTATGGACTCCATCCCCCCACCCCCATCCTTCCCCCCTTTCCTGGCCCTCTTATTGTTGTCTCGAATTCAGACCGAGGAAATGTTTTCCTCCTGTTTCTTGAAAGGTGTCAGGCTGCTTAGCAGCTTCTCCAAGCAGCCTGGGAGCGTCTGAGCCGCAGCCACCTACCATATGGTTCCCGTTACAAAGGCCAGGTTCTGAGGTGCTCTTCTCGCCCCCATCCCAGATTCCCAGATTTTCTTCTGCGGTCTTTCCACGGCGTGCACTCCCCTCTTCTCCTTTCCAGAGGCGTAGCCTTAGCGGACGCGGTTGGTCCATTCATTTCCTTGTCAGTGTTTGTGTCTGGAACGGGCCCCACCGAGTGTGCTCTTTGCTCGACTCGAGTTGCACAATGAAGAAAAGTCACATCCGTTTGGTAAATAATTGCCTGTTAGGATGTCTCCTACTAAATCAGGTTTGATCTTGGGCAAACCTTCAAAGATGGGCACGGAGGAGGCAATATGCATCCATAGCAGAAAAGAGATTGGTTTGAATGGTGTCTTTGGCAGCATTCCAAGTTGTGATGGGACTCTTGACCTAGGTAAAAGGTAACTTTGTAACTTTAAATTTAGTATCTTCCTAATACTTGAGAAACCCTTGATAAAGAAAATCTACTTCTGTTCAGGTGTGTTATGGAACTTTCTGCTGTCCCTTCCTCCACCCTCCCAGAAATTTATGCCTGATAGAGAGAATACCGCAGAACTGTTCTGTTGCTTAGTTTCTTCAGACATTCCGATTCTGTCCTTTTGTTGCTTGCCTCTAAAAGAGGTGCCATTTCACATCATTCTGCACAAATTGTTTGAATTAATGCAAGTGTGAATTCTTACCGTTTGAAGGGGACTATTAGCATATCAAAGGTTTCTTAGCTTCAGCTCAATTGAGAAAACTTCAGCCTGTCTTCCATTTGCTTCCAAGCGGGGCCCAAAGGGCAATGAGAATTGTAAAGGGTGAAAATAGGGAGGTGGATTCAGGCTGTGTTTCTGAACTTTTACTGTTTTGTAATTATGTGAGCGAAAAACATTGTCTATTGCCATGGAGCCCTTGCAAATGGCAAGACAATTATTTTCTATTGATAAATGGTTTGTTCCTAGAAAAAGGGTGACCTTTTATTTTATGATAGTCACTGTTGCCTGTCTTCTGGGGTCCCTTCAGTGGAGAGGAAAGCTTTTCCTTTTAACTTAATACTTTTCCAGGGCCTATACTTTTGTTATATTAATAAAATGGGAAGAGAAGATCTTTTCATCAGTCTCTAAAATAATAGAAATCTTGTGGTAAAAGCACATTCATTTTTCACCTAGAAAACTTTGTTTTTAATACACTTTTGCTAAATTAGTAGGAAAAAATCAGTGGAGGGTTTTGAATATTAAAACTCAACAGAACTTTGTTTCGCAATTTCTATTGCAAGTTAAGTTTGAAAAAGGATTCTAAGTGACTTGCAATTTTTCTGTGAATTATATTTAGAGAATTCTATTTGAGTATTGTTTGTCTCCAATTTTGCATTTTATCAACCAGTAAATGCTAAAATTTAGCTTCCAGTTGGTTTATTTTTCTTACTATTTATAGTGTATTTGCTAATGCTTTTTTATATTTGCGGAAAGATTCATTCTTTGGATCTATTCTGACAACTCAGTATCCATGAGTGAAGAAACAAGAACAAGTACTTGGGTCATTTGGGTCATTTTATGGTGAGCATGTGGGTGAAGAAAGAACATTTTTCTTCTGCTTTTGGGGAAGTATTGATTTTATTTATTTAGCTTTAATTTTCTAAAGCCTGATTAAAGGTGAAAATGAATCTGAAGGAAGGTTTTGAAAATTTGTAAGTTCATATTTTTTTGTAGTTTTATCTTTGATGGTTGGTTGATTTTGAACGTGAATTGATATCCCTTAATTGGAGGAGAGATTTTTAAAAAATGATCAGAACTCCTTATTCTTATTTCAATAATGAAAATTTACTCTTAATAAACATTTGGTAGTAAAAAAATATTAATTGCCTAACATTTTGGGGCTTCAGCTTAATAATAGAGTGACAGTTTTTTCAGATTAAGATTTTTTTTTTAAGTGGCATTCAAATTGTACATCATTACTCTGAAATCATTTTATGGTAGTTTATTTATCTGATTCCTTCAGTTGTCTAAAAAGTACTTTCAAGGTAAAAAAGCATTACATTGATGTAATTGCTATTATTGCACTCAAGTTTCTGTTTAACTAGTTTGCTTTGAATGTAGAGTGCTGTAAAGAAAACACATTATCTTTCAGAGCTATTAGTGATAATCTAAAAATTGTCTGGAAAACGTTGCTCTTCATTTTTACATCACGGTGATCCTGAATTCATCAGAACTCTAAAGGCGTAAAATGCAGGGAAAAGAAGATTTTTCAACATTTAGATGACAAAATTGGACTACTTAGAGAAAAATTAATGTGTTGTAGAAGCACACTCCAGCTGCCATTTTCACTCACTGTGGGTTACTATGTGTTGGCAACAGAACACAAATTTAGAAATGCAGATAGCTCTGGGAGCAGGTAGTTGGAGAAATCAGAATATTGAATCCGGTAGAACAAACCAATTACTTCAGGTTTTGACTTGAGATTTTCTAATAAATTTATTTTTTTTCTAGGCTCTGACTCCCTGCTTTATTAATGGACTAACATCAAAGCAGACAACAAAACTTCCAAATGTTATAAAAACTAATATAAACATACAGATCTCACATGGAGTACTACAAGTCTTAATTTAAGACAAGCAGTTGGGAGTTTTTATTGCTGTAATTTTCACAATCAGCAGAAACGTTAACACCAGGCTTCTGGGTGTTTCCTTTCTTAAAATTAGCAAGAGGAGAGCTTTAAAACCAAGGTTACTTAGGTTTAGATCTCTATTTGATCATTATTGAAGCTTTCTGTGTTTTATTGAAAATTTTAAAATATTTTAATGTCTTAAGTAAATGGGAATATGTGAGATTTGGGGAAGGTCAAGAAGTAATTAAAGATCTGTACACCATGGAAATAAAATGTTACTGCTCCATTTTCTATCAAAAATACTTATTTGACTTGACATTAGTAAATAAATATTCAAATGACACAATTTATTGACAGGTCTAATATGAGATGAAGAGAGCATTGCAATTTATTGTAAGATATGGGCTAAACACACTTGTACCTACCTGGCAGAAATCTGTTTTCATTTTAATAAAAATCCATACCACTTGCCAAATTGCTAATGTTTAAGAGTGCAGATCAGTTGTTCTGAGATTAAGGCGTGAAATAGTTTTGGAGATTCGAAGAATTCACTGTCATATAGTATTGTTCTTTGTATAAAGTTTCTTCAAAGGCTGTGCACTTTGCTCTTGCTGTCCACTGTATCGGATCGTGTGTCTTGAAGGAAAGGTACATGTTTAATATCTACCTGTTTTTCTGCAGAAAATGTTCAAGTAGAATAAAAATGGAATTTTTCCAAGCTGGTAAATTTTAGATTAAAATACATAATTACAAAAAAAAAAGTTCATTTAGTTGTTTGCAACAATGCCTAGCTAAAAACTGCACAAATTGATAATTTTGAAGAGGATTAGAAACAGCAACATTAGCGGCTAGCTCTGCAAAAAACTTGAAATCCTGTTTTATGTTTTGGTCATATCAGTTCCTAAGGTAATTTGTTTAAATATTAGTTCACATTACCTAAATAGATAACTGTTTTGTAACAATTTTCAAGGAAGATTAAAACATTTCTCTTTTACAGATAGATTAAACCCATAGCTTAACTTCTCTTACATAATGCTAATTAGTGTATAGACCCACCCAAATATTCATCTCTTCAAATAATTCTTGATTAAAGGTTGAAAGGTTGAAAAGTGTTTAATCACCTAGATTACTGTAATTAGACTTGATGTTATCAGAAAAATTGAGACTGTTTTCTGAAATTCTTTTACTACTTAGGATTGGTCAAGTAGTGATTATTATTGTTTTTTTAATGCTTTAAGAAAAGGTTAAGGAAATGGGTTATTTAACCTAGAGATGGTTAATGACTGGAATTAGGGAAATAGAATCCTAAAATAGTGGCATTTTTCTTGATGTACTGTGATGATTTTTAAAGGACTGACTGTAACTGAGGTATGTAATCCTTAAATTTTATTCAGGTCTTCAATCGGTGTTGTGAGTTCA
>VMDR010031792.1:0-11933 GCA_007922815.1 Macrotus californicus | reverse complement strand
ATATGAAAAGATGCTCAGCATCACTAGCCATCAGAGAGATGCAAATTAAAACTACAGCTAAATATTTTAAGTGGTTTAAATTCCCAAGTGTAATTGAGGTGTTCAAATACTTCACTACACTTTTATCAAAATGAAATGCACTTGGAGGATGATAAGTGGACTGTTATGTACATATTCACTTTGATATTCACAAAGCTGTACTGTCCAAGACATATAGTAGACAGTACATGCCTGTCCTAGTGGGGGATGTTTTTCTGATGGGAAGAATACATTAAGGAAAACTGTGGGCTAGTAGCTTATTCCATTTAAAAACTGATATAGTTGTATGAATCCATTGACTGTGTTGGGTATGGTACAGGGTATGGTACAGTGATTTTAAAAGCTCTTCAGCAGTCATACTAACCAATGAAGTGGTCATATATCCAAAAGATACTTCCACAGATCTTCACAAACAGTACTTATTATTTCACATACCACTAGCATTCAGTACACACTGCAGTGAGCACATGTACGTGGCATGTAAACACTGAAGAAGACTGAAAACCTGAATTGTACAAAATATTCTTATTCCCAAGTGGTTTTTAGGTGTTCAGTACTTCACTACAGTTTTATCAAAATGAAATGCATATGGAGGGAAACAAGTGGACACTGATCTGATGTTCATATTCCCTATGATATTCACAAACCTGTATTGGCCAAGTCATATAGCAGACTGTATATGCATGTCATAGGTGGAGGAAGCATTTATGCTTAGAAGAATATATGACAAAGAAACTGTGGGCCAGAAGTTTACTCTACTGCAAAACTGATAGTCTTATGAATCATTGATAATTTTCCACATAGAACAGTGATTTTAATAGCTCTTTAGCAATCAGACTCACTACTGAAGTGATCATATTTCACAAAGATACTTCAACATATCTTCACAAAGCAGTACTTACAAGATCGGACACCACCAGCATTCATGTAATAAGGAAATGAGTACATGTACATGGCGTGTAAATGCTGCCAATGTGTTTTCACAAAAACCTGCTTCATATGAAATATACTTATTCCCAAGTGGTTTTGAGGTTTTCAAACATTTCTCTACACTTTTGTCATAGTGAAATGCACTTGGAGGACGATATGTGGACTAATTATGTTCATATTCACATTTATATTCACTAACATCTATAATGCAAATCATCTAATAGCTTGTACATGCATGTCCTAGGTGGGGTATGCATTTCTTCTTGGAGGGATACATTACAGAATATGGTGGCCAGAAGCTCATTCTACTTCAAAACTGACATAATCGTATGATACCATTGACTTTTGCATGTGAAACAGTGAATTTAATACATATTTAGCATTGAAACAACACTGAAGTGATCATATTTCACAATGATACTTCACCAGATCTTCACAGAAAACCTATTGTCTCAGACACTACTAGAATCCGTCACATACTGAGGCGAGTACATGTACATAGCACATAAGTGCTACAGAAGTGTTTTCAAGAAAACCTGATTTGTATGAAATATACTTAATTTCGAGTGATTTTGAGGTGTTCAAACATTTCCCTGCCATTTTATCAGAGTGAAATACATTGGAGGATGACAAGTGGACTGTTATGTTCATATTCACTTTGATATTTACTAACCTGTGTACCCCCAGTCAGGTAGTGCTGTACATGCATGTCTAGGTGGATTATGCTTTTCTGCTTGGAAGAATACATTACAGAAAACTGAGCCAGAAGCTTTTTCTACTTCAAAACTGACATAGTTGTTATGAATCCATTGACAGTTTTGCACATCAAATACTGATTTTAATAGGTCTTTAGCAATCAAACCTACCACAAAAGTGAAGAAATGATCATATGAAAAAGAACATACTTCACAAAGATCGATCACCAGATACTGACAGAACAGTACCTGTTATCTCACACACCACTAGCACTCATAAAGTAGCCAAAATGAGTACATGCATGTGCGGTATAAATGCTGCAGAAATGTTTGCATGAAAACCCACTTTGCACAAAATATACTTATTCTCAAATGGTTTTCAGGTGTTCAAACAATTCAGTAGAGTTTTATGAGAGTGAAATGCACTTGGAGGATGATGATTGGATTGTTATGTTAACTTTCACATTTATATTCACTAAGCTGTATAACCAAGTCATGTGGTAGACTGTACATGCATGTCCTATGTGGAGTATGCATTCCTGCTGGGGAGAATACATTACATAAAATTGGGGGCCAGAAGCTCATTCTACATCAAATGGACATAGTCATATGAAACCATTGACTGTTTTGCACATGAAACAGTGATTTTAATACCTATTTAGCATTCACATTTACCACTGAAGTTACCAACTTTCACAAAGATACTTCATGAGATCTTCTCAGCACAGTACTTATTATCTCGGACTCCACCTGCACTCATAAAATAATGGAATGTGTACATGTTTATGGTGGGTAAATGCTCAAGTGTTCTGAAGAAAACCGGTTTGTACAAAACGTACTTATTCCCAAGTGGTTTTGAATTGTTCAAAATATATGTACAGTATTATCAGAATGAAATGCACTTGGAGATGACAGGTGGACTGTTATGTTCATATTCACATTCATATTCACTAAGCTCTATAGCATAAGTTATGTAGTAGACTGTACATGCATGTCCTATGTGGGGTATGCATTTCCCCTTGGAAGAATGGGGAAAATGGGGACAAATGTGTTTAAATGGATTAAACATTTGCTCGGATTAAATGCTCCAATCAAAAGACATAGAAAAGCTGAATGGATAAGAAATCATGACCCACACATATGCTGCCTACAAGAGACCCACCTCAGAACAAAAGACCTACACAGATTGAAAGTGAAGGGTTGGAAACAAATATTCCAAGCAAACGGACAGGAAAAAAAAAAAAGCTGGGGTAGCAACACTCATATCAGACAAAATAGACTTCAAGACAAGGGCCATAAAAAGAGACCCAGAAGGTCACTTCAAGATACTCAAGGGAAGAATCCATCAAGAAGACATAAACATTGTAAATATATATGAACCCAACAGAGGAGCACCCAAATATGTAAGGAAAATCTTGGAGAACTTCAAGAAAGATATTGACAACAACACAATCATAGTAGGGGATTTTAACACCCCACTGTCAAAAATGGTGGCTCTTCCAAACAAAATATGAACAAAGATATTGTGGCATTGAACATTGTCCTAGATCAAATGGACTTAACTGATATGTATAGAGAGCCTTCCATCCCAAAGAAGCAAAACAGTAACATGAACACGGAGCCCTAACTTTAACCCTAAACCTAAACCTAACCCTAAGACTAACACTACCCCTAGCCCTAGCACTACACAACCCTAAACATAACCCCAGCATTGTCCTTAACACAAACCTTAACCCTAACCGTGGCACTAACCCTAAACCTAACTCTAACACTAAATGCTAGCCCTAACCCTAACCCTATCCCTAATCCTAACGCTAACCATAAATCCTAACACTAACCCTGACCCAACCCTAATCCTAGCCCTCCCCTAGCACTATCCCTAGCCATAACTCTAAGCCTCACCCTAGCCCTAGACTTAGCCCTAGCCCTAACCCCTGCCCTAGCCTAATCCCTACCCTAACTCTAATCCTAACCCTAACTGTAAATCTAGCCTTAACCCTAACACTAACCATAACCCTAGCCATAGCCCTAGCCCTAACCCTAATCCAATCCCTAGCCCTAATGCTAGACCTAACCCTAACCCCAGCACCAACCCTAACCCTATCATAAGCCTTAAACCCAGTGCTAATCCTCACCCTTTACTGAGACCTAGCATTAACTTTAACCCTAACCCTAGCCCTAGCCCAAAACATTATCATAACCCCCAACCCCAACCATAGACCTAACCCTAACTGCAAATCTAATGCTAAAACCAGCCCAAGCCCTACCCCTAACCCTAGACATAAACTAGCCATAACCCTAATCTTAAACCATAACTCTAACTCTAACCCTAACCCTGATCCCTAACCCTAAACCAAGCACTAGCCCCAACCCTAGCCCTAACCCTAATACCTAGCTCCAACTATAACTTTAACCTTAAGACCTCTAGACCTAGCTCTAACACTAGCCCTACTGCTAAACCTCATGTTAGCCCAAATGCTACCCTGACTCTAACCCTAAACCGGGCCATAGCCCTAACGCCAAATATAACCATAGACATAAAATTAACCCTAAATCTAACCATAGCCCTTTCCCTAAGTGCAAACCTAGCCCTAGCCCAAAACACAACCATAAAACTAATCCTAACCCTAACCCTAGCCCTACCCTAACCATAAACTTAACACTATCTCTAACCCTAAACGTAACCCTTGCCTTAGCCATAATCCTAGCCCTAAAATTAACTCTAACCCAAAACCTAAACTTAACACTAAACCTAACCCTAGGCTTAACCCTAGCAATAACACTAACCCTAGTACTAGACCTAACCCTAACCCTACCCTAACCCTAACCCTAAACCTAATCTTAGTTCACACCCTAGCCTTAGACCCAAGCCTAACCCCAACCTGGCCTGAGCTCTAAACCTAAATCTAATCCTAAACATAATCCAAAACCTAAACCTAACCCCAGCCCTAACCCTAACCCTAACGCTAACCCTAACCCAAACCCTAGCCATAGTCCTAATCTTAACCCTAACCCTAAACTTAATGCTAACCCTTTCCCTAACCCAGCCCATATCTTAACCCTAACCATTACACCTAGCCTTAGCACTAACCCTAACCCTCTCCCTAGGCCTAGCCTTACCTTTAACTATAATTCAATACCTAACACTAGCCATAGCCCTAACTCAAAACATAACCATAACTTTAACCCTAACCCTAGCTCTAAACCTAACCTTAACCCTAACATTAACCCTAACCTTAACCCTAACCTTAACCCTAACCCTAACCCTAACAATAACTCTAACCCTAGTCCTAACCTTAACCTTAATCCTGGTCCTAGCAATAGCCCTAAGCTAACCTATGGGGAACCTATTCATGTGTGATGTGACCCTTGACTCAGCTCTGGATTTGAACGCAGTCCTGACGCGTGTGGTGTGCAGATTGTATTCGTGGATAGGTTTCCTGTGGGAAATCAGTTCTGCATTGTACCTAGGCTGCTTTGAAACTTGCTCTTGCAAAAAAACTCCCTCACCTGGGATGGAGACAGCAGAAGTTTACTTTGACTTGGGCCAGACTTCCAAAGTACATGTGTAACTAGCTAAGCTTCCTCTCCACTTTGTATTTTATCTTTGAAGTGATCAGCAACATTCTTTCTTTGCTATCTACAACAGTTAACTACCTAAAACAAACCTACGCATAGTAAATGAGGACTACCCTGAATGTAATGGACCTGGAGTTTCAATAAAAGCCTGTTGAGGCAAGGGGTCGAGGCCCTCTCTCTTGATCATTGAGAGATTGGCCACCCATCCCTTTTCTCCACCTGATTTCTTTAGTCCGTGTGAATTTGTTTGCCTCTTGTCTGGGGATATAGGACAAGCATTCCACAAAGACACATGATCCTGCCGGACAGGACCGCGACACTAACCTTACACTAATCCATATCCCAGTCCTACCCTAAACTTAAATCTACCCCCAAACCTAACCCTCATCCTAGGCCAAACCCTAACCCTAACCCTACCCCAAACAAAAACCCTAATATGGACCTAACCCTAAACCTAATCCTAACCCTAAACCAAACCCTAGCCCTAGCCCTAATGTTAATCCTAACACTACCCTAACCCAACCATACCCATAACTCTAATCCAATTCTAACCCTAACCCTAGACCTGAATTTAGCTCTAGCCCTAATCCTGACCCTAACCTAACCCTAGTCCTAAGCCTTACTCTAACCCTAACCATAAATATAACTATCCTAACCCTAGCCATATCTTTATTTCTAACCTTAACCCTAAACCTAACTTCCATATTTCAAGTAATTTAAGATAGTACTTTCAGGTTTTTTTGCTACATGTGTTTCTGTCCTTGAAATTCTATGTTGCCTTGGACCTAGCCCTAGCTCTCGCCCTAGTCCTAGACAAAAACCTAAACCTAGTACTAACCCTAACCCTATCCTAATCTTAACCTGAATACTGACCCTAATCTAATCCTAATGCTAACCATAACCCAAACCTAACCCTAGCCCTAACACTAACCCTGACTGAAACCCTAGATTTAACCTTAAAGGTACTTTAACCCAGGCCCTAACCCTAACCCTAACCCTAACCCTAACCCTAACCCTAACCCTAACCCTAACGCTAACACCTGTCCGTAATCTACAGCTAAACCTAACACTAACCCTCAAACCTAACTCTAACCTGAACTCTAGACCTAGCCCTAACCAGGCCATGAACCTAACCCTAACCCTAACTCTAACGCTAGCCCTAATCCTAACCTTAACCCTGACTCTAAACTTAACTCTAACCATATATCTAGCCCTAACCCTAACCCTAAACCCTAACCCTAAACTTAAATCTAGCACAAGGCCTAACCCAGCCCTAAACCCAACCCTAGCCCTAACTTTAAACCTAATCATAGCCCTAGCCTTAGCCCAACCCGACTCTGACATTTACCCTAACCTTAACCTTAAACCTAACTTTATGCTGATGATAGTCTTAAATCTAATGCTAGCCCTAACCCTAGCACTAAGATAAGCTTATCCCTAACCCTAAACCTAACCCTAACTCTAACCCTAGTCCTAGCCTAGCCAAAACCCTAACATAACCTTCACTGAAGAACTAACTTTAACCCTACCCCTAGCCATAACCCTAACCCTAGCCCTAGCCCAGGCCCTAGACCTAACCCTAACCCTAGCCTTAATCCTAACCCTAGACCTAGCCCTAACCCTAACCCTAGCCCTAAATGTAACCCTAACTCTAACCCTACCCTTACCTGATTTCTGAGGACAAATTTATTTTTATGCTTTTCACAACTAGAAGGAACAAAGTCACTGCACAGTCTAGAAAAACATAAGAGCACACCTTAAAAAACATCAATGCCAAAATAGTTGTTTCTGTCCTCATGTTCTTTCTAGTGTTACATACACAGCCAACTGAGTCACTCCATTCTGTGTAACTGCCATTCTGATGACATGAAGAGAAATAACAGTAGAACAAGTGCAATGCAGTGTTAATTCTAGCCATGCTGTAAAGCTGACAAAGAAAACTTACCCTGCCCACCTTCTGGTCTGTCTGTTAACATTCTCAGGTGTGGGAGTAACCAGAATTTTATCTTCCAGTCCACACTCCATCCAATTCTCTTTCATTGAACAAAGCTTATATAAATGGCTTTACACAAATATAGCTGTTTTTTTAAATCGAATTTTCCTATTGACACCATCAAACGTGATAAAAACAACTTGCTTTATATTGTGTAAAGGGAACATAGTACATTAAATAATGAGGAGAGTTTATATTTGCTTTTGTAGTCTCTGCTGATAAGTGCTGCGAAATCTCACCTGGTATGCACTGAACCTAACCGTGTTCAAACAAGGCGCTGTTACTCTCCAAGGACAGCAGGCTGGGAGGCAGCAGTAGATTCTCCTACATACATTTTCCTCAGAAACTTAAGCAACTTCTAGATTTCAAGTAATTTAAGAAAATACTTTCACATTTCTTTGCTAAGTGTGTTTCTCCCCTTGAAACTGTCCATTACACTAGCCCTACATGTAGTCCTAGCCCTAGCACTAGTCCTAGGCAAAGACCTAACCCTAGCACCAACCCTAACCCTTGCCCTAACCCTAAACCTAATACTAAACCTAGCACTAACCTTAACCCTAAGACTAACACTGAACCTAAACCAAAACATCACCCTAGCCCTAACCCTAAATTTGCACCTGACCCTAACCATAGTCCCAAACCTAACACTAAACTAAATTATAACCCTAAACCAAACCCTACCCTAGTACTAACTGTAAACCTAACCTAACTTTAATGCTAATTAAATCCCTAACCCTAATTGTAGACATAACTCAAAACCTAGCTGTAATCCTAAACCTAACCCTCAACCTAACACCTAAAATTAGCCCTAACATTAACCCTAAACCTAGCCCTAGATCTAACCCTAACCCTAACACTAGCCCCTAACCCTAACACTAACCCTAACCCTAGTCTTACCCCTAGCCCTAACCCTAACCCTGACACTAATCTAACCATAACCTGAGTCCTAGCCCTAGCCCAAACCCTAACCCTAACCCTAACCCTAACCCTAACCCTAGCCTTATCCCTAACCCAAACCCTAAACCTAACCCAAAGACAAGCCCTATCCCTAGTCCTAGCCCTAGCCCTAACCACAACCCTAATCATAACCTTGACCCTAGCCTTAAGCCCTTGCGTTAACCCTAAACCTAACCCTACACCCAATCATAACCCTACCCCTAACTCTAACCACTAACCCTACCCTTAACCCTAACCTTAACCCCAACCCTAACCCTAACCATAACCCCTAACCATAACCCTACCCGTAGCCCTAGACCTTGCCCTAACCCTAACCCTAACCCTAACCCTAACCCTAGCCCTAGTCTTAGCCCTAACCCTAACCCTAACCCTAATCTTAATTGTAACCCTAACCTTAACACTGAACCTAACCCTAGTCCTTCCCCTAACAATAAACCTAGCTGTAGCCCTACCTCTAACCCTAGTCCTAGCCCTATCAATAACCCTAGCTCTAACCCTAACCCTAACCCTATCCCTAGGCCTAACCCTAACCCTAACCCTAACCCTAACACTAACTAAAACTCTAACCCTAACCCTAGCACTAACCCTAATGCTAACCCTAATCGAATCCTAACCCTAGGCCCAGCTTGAACCTTAACCTTAACCCTAACATTGCCCTAACCATAGCCCTAGCCCTAACCTGAATCCTAATGTTAACCATAGTCCTAACCCTAACCCTAACACTAACCCTAACCCTAGCCCTACCCATAGCCCTAACACTAACCCTAGCTCTAGCCCTAGACCTATTCTGAGCCCTAGCCCTAACCCTAAATTTAACCCTAACACTAAACCTAAACCTATCTCTAACCCTAACCTTAGCACTAGCCCTAGCAATAACACTAACCCTAACGCTTGCTCTAACCCTAAACCTAACCCTACCCCTTGCCATAACCCTAATTCTAACCCTAACCCTAAAGCAAACCCGAGCACTAACCCTAACCCTAACACTAGGCCTAGCCCTAGCCCTAACCCTAACACTCAACCTAACCCTGGCCCTAGCCCTAGCCTTAGACCTAACTCTACCCTAACCCTAACCCTAGCCATACCCCTAGCCATAATCCTAACCCTAATCCTAACCCTAGCTCTAGCCCTAACACTAACTCTAACTCTAGCCCTAACAGTAACCTTAACCCCTAACCCTAACCCTAACCCTAGTCCTAACTCTAACCTTACACCTAATACTAACCCCTAACCCTTACCCTAACCCCTAACCCCCAACCCAAACCCAAACCCTAATCCTAACCCTAACCATAACCCTAACCCTAGCCCTATCCCTAATGCTAACGCTAACCCTGGCCCCAGCCCTAACCCTAACCCTAGCCCTAAACTTAACCCTAACCCTAACCCTAGCCCTAACCCTAACACCTAACCCTAAACTTAACCCTAACCCTAACCCTAGCCGTAGCCCTACCCCTACCCCTAGCCCAAGACCTAACCTTACCCCAAACCCTACCCCTAAAATTAGCCCTAGTCTTATCCATATCCCTAACCCTAATAGCCCTTGCCCTAGTGCTAACTCTAACGCTAACCCTAATCCCCAACCCTAACCCTAAACCTACCCTTAGCTGTAGCCCTGGCCCTAATCCTAGGATTAACCTTAACCCTAGCCCTAAACTTAACCCCAAACCTAGCCCTAAAACTAACCATAACCCTAGCTTTAGCCCTACCCCTAAGCCTAAACCTAGCCCTAACTCTAACCCTAACCCTAGCCTGAGTCTGAGCCCTAACTCTAACCCTGCCCCTAGCCCTAATCCTATCCTGAGGCCTAACCTAAACCTAACCATAGCGTTATTGCTAGCCATAACCCTAACGCTAACCCTAATCCTAGCCCAAGTCCTAACCCTAGCCCTTACCCTAACCCTAATCCTAATCCTAGCCATAAACTTAACCCCAAACCCAGACCTGTGCCCATTCTCACGCCTGACAGGTTTTGACTGTTGTTTTGGTGTGCCTGCCCCCTGTCTAAGGCTACAGAGAATTTGTACCTGTCTAACTGCTCTTCCTTGAGTTTCTGTGTGGAGCTTTGTGAAGACGTTGTCTGGTATTCAGTCAGGTAACATCAGGGGGCTGCCTGGACGGAATGCCACTAGAATTTTAAAAATTAATTCTGATCACATACAGAGGAAAAACTGGCATTTTCTGAAATGCTGCCCATGTGGGATCACAGTAATGGCCTATGTTACCTGAGAATACTCACAGCGGAATGGACAAAGTTGTTAGAGGGAAAGCCAGATTCAGTGTTTATAGTGAGGGAAACAGTTTTATTAGGGCCTTTCTCAAAAGACACATCCTGAGAAAGTGTGGAGACAACGGGCCAACATTGTTCTCTCCATCGTCTTCAGTAAAGTAAACTTGACAGGGACCTGTAGCTAGAAAGTGAGTGTATAATGACCAGATTTCTTCTGTTTTGTTCTCTCAATGAGGAAGTGAGCCAACTTTTTAAAAGTTGCATTACCTGGGTGCTTTTTCCCCATTAGACTTACCCAAAAGGTTCTCAGGGCTCTTGACTGCTCACCCATGACCCCTCCATTAATATACAAATGCATCAGGCACAGCTTTTCTCACAGAGTCCTGGGAAGTTATAGAAGGGTTCCCAGTTGCAGAAGGAAGAGTTGAGCTCACCCCACCTTTGGGTCATGAAGCGTGAGCCCCGGGATACCTAGGAGACTCCCAGAGAGCCCCAAAGAGAGATGGGACCCACCCAACAAAGAGAGGGGGGTTTGGAGGTGGGACAGGGGCTCTTGATGTTTCCAGAGGCAGCCTCCCCATCTATGAACATAAAACCATCAACTAGCCTGATCTCATCTGATCTCTAAAGCTAAGCAGGGTCCCAAGTGGTTAGTACTTTGATGGGAGTCTGCCTGGGAATACCAGGTGCTGTAGGTTTTTCCCCATTTTTTCTTTCCCTGAACCTCTGCCGCGCCTGCGCTTGGACTAGCGCCTGTGAGGGTTGAGGGTGGGCTTCCTTCCCTCTACCTGCTCTGGGGGTGAAACTGGAATGGAGGATGGCCGCACCCTCCCCTCTGACTCGTGCCTCTCTGGGGAGGGTAGCAGCAATAGGCCACGCCTACAATCAGGGCCATGGTGTGTTTCATGCCTGGGCATGGGTGGGAGTCCCCCTGCTGCACTTGGGGCTCCCGGCCATACACACATAGAATGCCCAGCAGCTCCCCAGATCACCCTTACCTAGATCCAAAGCGCTGAACAGAGTTTCCCAAGATGCACTTTGTGCCTCCTGAGCTGCTCGGAATTGGACCGAGTGTGCAAGGACCTGTGGTTCCAAGGGGTCAGCCCTCGTTGGGCCTCCGGTGTCCTTCAATTGGCAGGAGGCACCGATCTCCTTCAGGCTACCTGGGGAGGGAACCCAGCCCTGGCAACAGGTGACCTTCCCCTACCTTTTCGTTGTGAAGCGGGCACTCACGGGGCACCTTGGAAGATCTTGGAGACCCTGACACAAGGTTGGTTGTTGCCCAGTGGAGAGACGGGTTCGGAGGACTTGCACGGGTTCTTTAATCTCCCACAGTCCGACACTCGCGACCAAGGCTATACCAACCTGGATGTGCCTGATATCCTGTGATCTCGGAGCTAAGCATCTTCGGGCCTGGTCAGTACTTGGATGAAAGACTGCCTGAAAATACTGGGTACAGTAGACTTTCCCCCATTTTTTCCTTCCCTTCCCTTCCCTTCCCTTCCCTTCCCTT